>LUCM01000767.1:49278-63655 GCA_008360955.1 Fasciolopsis buskii | reverse complement strand
TATATATATATATATATATATATATCATGAGGAAGTTTGGTTGGCATATTTTAGACAAATTTAGAATTGATCCTACTGCGAAAAATCTGCGACTCGAACCACGCATTCGTGCAGCGTGTGGTCTACCAGCTGAGCTACGAAGCCATGCCAAATGTGTGTGTGTATGGGTTGGTAAAGTCATCTGAGTATGGGAAATAATTGTCTCACGGGATGCGGAAATGACATATTTGAGAATAAAAATACTACGGCTTTTTCAGACATGCCCGCCACATGAGTGTATTAGGTAGAGCTTTAGGGTTCAGTAGATGGGAAGGAGGATGGGCCGAGAATCATGACCCCGAACATAAAGTTTTAATGGGCCCAGCAACAGCAAATTGTTAACTACTACCAAAGCGACCGGAAGACCTGAGATCCCAAACTCCGATCTTTTTGAGAGTGATCACTGTCACGCCAATTCAATAAAACCGATTCTTCTACTAAATATCGCACTCACAACTAGGCCTCCGTGAACAAAATGCCCCAATAAATGAACCCAATGGCTCACTGGTTCACTCCTGCGGGTGTTATCTGGAGCGTTCGGAAGAGCAATTTAGGAGGCGCCTTAGCTGCTCCAATTCGAGAGCGGAACTACAGACTATACCTGCGGGTGAAACATCGTCATGCAGGTAGATAATAGTCTTTCCTAAGAAATCAAGGTCGTCCGATAGAGATTTTCTGAAAAGACATAATGAAGCTAGACCATGTAGGGGTGTCACCGAACTCTAGAAAGATTTTCCGGCCACAGTTAGAACAATTTTCCATGGTAATTCGGGAAAATTACCGAGGAATTAGTGCAAATTCGAGATTATTTCGTTTTAACAATAAGAGTGTTATGTCCTGATGCTAGAGCACAGGTTGTGGGCGAACTTACGTTTCCGAGTGACTTCATTCTCAAACCGAAAGATCCACATTCATATGAAGATAATTAATAAGGACAGTTGGGAAGAACAGTAGTGGGGACTTAATTAAATTACTCTCGATCGGCTGAACGACAGAGCAAGCATGTTTCAAATGTGTTTTGCACCTTCAAAGTGCACATTGCTGTTGCAGAACCCAAAGGGATCGAATCCGAACCTTGTTCTTGCAAACGAGAAATTGGATGAACTAGACAGATTTAGTTACTTGAGTAGTTATCTTTCCCCTAGTGGTCGCATGTCGGATGAGGCAACTTCACGCATGCAAAAGGCATTCAATAACATGGGGTATCTGTGACGTTGGCCAGGGATCAAAGGTTGTGTTTATACTGCAGAGGCGCGAGTGACATACCGAAACTCGACCTAGCAATACGGTACACAAACGTGACCACTGAGAACAGATGTGTGAAGATCCCCAGTGTTTGAACACCACTGTCTTCGTAGTAATGGTAGAGTAAAATGTCAAAATTTTGTTAGCAATGCTGCGGTTAGGCTTAGGGTATTGAGCTGTAGAGCTCAGTCGATCGAAAAGGGACTGGATTCGAATAGATTTATGTGATTGCGGCATGTGTTAGGCATACTCCCAGATCAACTTCCCCTGCCAACAGTTCCTTGAGACAGGTAGTGGTTGGGAGATGGGTTAAGATGGTCAGTCCTTGGTGTTCGGAAATGTTGTGAAAACCTCAACCGGTGGACTGGCCCGAGTAGGTACACTTAGATTACCGGGTACAGATCCAGGAAGTCAGTCCAAACGATGGTTAGAGATCATAAGTGGCAAGCGCCAATGACGCCGTTAGTGGCGCTTTTGCATCCGAAATATCTCCCAGTCCTGGCAACCCTTCTGCTTTATTATATCTGGTGTTGTAAGGCAGGAACCAAAACCAGAGCAAGTCAGTACAAACCAGACGAACTGAATAATTCAATAAGTTAACAAAAATAGAATTTCTCTAAACCCCATGACAGGGGACAGGAATCATACTATAAACGACTACAAGTATTAAACTTTAATGCTAAATACGATTACACTCAAATGACGGCTCAATAAAGCCAGCAGAAAAAGCGACAGAAATTCACATCCTAAATCCGGTTGGAGGATATCACAAATAGTCCGTGAAACTTTTATCAGAGATGATTGATGATGTTCCCAGTGCTACAACTATCAGCTCGTGTGAGGCATGCGTTTAACAAGCAACAAAAAAAGAATGCATATTAGAAATGTATCCTATCGTTCTCCTCCGCGATTTGCTATGGCAACGGAGGTACCGCATACGGTAATCTACCGAACGTTTACAAAAAAATTATTTCCATAAAGAAATTCTTTGGAATACTCGTTTTGCCGCATTATGTCCGCCGAAACTTTGTACTGGGCAGTAATGAAATAAGGATAGTTTTGTCGAAAGACTGTACTGGAGAAATACCTCAAGCTATTAGCAGAAATGCCCCAGATTTCGAACCAGCAACAATATTTTGTAGGAAAGTAGTGGTCTTCTCATATTTTAATGGTTTCACCGATGAGGTGTAAATATGAAACCCATGGAAGCACTGTACAACTGTCTTACCTTTTCCTACGGATTCTAAGCATATCACATCTATTTTGCTTGAACTGGGACATAAATCCGAAGCGAGCGATTGTGAGTCAAACATCACAGCTACTGGGTAATTCGAGCCGACACTTCGCAACCCACAACATGTTAAAAATGGTGATTGATAAATGCATTACAGGAAAAGTGTTTCGATCTGCTAATGGGTCAGTCATAAATGACACCTTGTGCATCTTCAAGTTGTGAGTAACTTTGTATATATATATATATATATATATATATATATATATATATATATATATATATATATATATATATGATCAACTCAAGGTAGCTTGGTATTTAGCCAACCCAGGAATTTCACGAACTAATGTCGAAATCAGTCAAACACAAGCCAGAATGAGTCATGGAATATCAATACAAACACACATTGCGATTATCCGCAGACTTGGAGAGTGGGACGTCACCGTCATCTCAGTTACTAAAACAAACAAGTGTACATGGACCCGAACAAATGTGATTCGGAATGGATCGGGATTAACCTCCTAGGCACGCCAATAAATGCTAGCAGATCCCGGAGATTTTTCCGACCGACACGATTTCGGTGTTCCGAAAGTGCAATTGGTTTATCACGTTACGGCTACCAGGCCTGTCCATAGTACCGCGAATGCGATGAACGAAATGATACGGTCAATAGTTCAGAAACTGCGGTGACATTAAACAGTCGATGGGATTAAGAAGAGACATGAAATTCATGTCTCCAAAATACGGAACAAATCAAACGGCAAGAGAACGTAGAAAAGGATATAAACGAGAAAATCCGCTCAAAATTTATCACCATCAAAGTGTCTGACAACAAACTAATGGTATTTCTGGGTCTGTCGAGATTATGATCCCACGTATAGGCCGTTTGAGCTTTGGTATCTTCAGCCATTGGAGAGATAGGCTTTTGTCCAAATCTCTTTAAGGTTTCAGGTGGTTCTGGGTCGCTTAACCAGTCAGTTAAACACAAAGCTGAATAACCACAACCTCGGGCCTATGACATTATCAAACATGATATACAGTGATACGCCGTTACAAAATCTTCAACTTCGGCACCTAAAAATCTCAAAAATGCTGACTCAAGTAACTAGAATAATGTTATAAAGAATGTGCTCACTCCGTGGGAAATAGAGAAATCCAGGTGTCATCTCCGGCGAATAGGACACGTCGACCAACCTGATGCCACTGTTTGATTAAATTGTCTTCCAACAACTGAGAACCACCGAAATTCGCACCAGCATCCACAAAAGTGGGCATACTGCCGGTTGTGAGAGCCTTTAGTCTTTGCAGTGTGGTGGACGGTGGATCCGCTATGAAATGCACCAACCGCATTTGTGGCTTTTCCCCTTTCACGAATGAGGATAACGAACGAGTCACAAAAGGCATTTGAAACAGAGACGGATCACCTAATAAACCGGGCTCAGGTCGAACAAACGTATATGATAATGCATCCGCCAAGATGAATATCACCCGTCTCACGTTTGAATGGGGTCTATTTGTCCGCAACTCACTACTGAATACGGAGACATCGCGAAGTTCAGATCGATTAAGAAGAAATCCCCATAAAAATATGGCTAGTCCGGCAAAGTAACCAAGATAGCCAAAGGTGTGACAAAACTGTCCGTGGGTTTTACGACGCATCCAACTGTTGCATAAAAATGAGTCCCTGTAAAAATCAGATACAGTGACAATAATAAGTGGGTTATATTTATCAGGGGACTCACCCTAATGTACAAATGTCCAATGTAAAAGTAAAATTCAAGGTATCATAACGAGGATACTTGACGTAACATTTTCTAATATTTAAGTCACATTTTACATAAATTCTTTGATTGTCCTGACAATTATACTCCCAAGAAGGATGACCTTTGTTTTTATTCCATTCCATTCATCCCCAATTGGAAGCAGAGAAGAAAAAGGATACAGCATAGCTGACGAACTAAACAATGAATATGACTTAGCAGTGAAAGAACGTTTACTAACACTAAGTCCTTTACAGTTATTCACAGATTTGTATTTAAATTCAGTTTTTGTAGCTATTAGCCTCATACTGAGTTGCTGAGTCGAAGCGCCATGCACCGCAGAGTAAACTGAACGTCAGAATGGACAAACAAATATAGAGTAATGATTAAAAAACAATTAGGGGAAGAGAAAATCTGAATACAGAAACTCTACTGACTGCGGAATTTCAACACACCATCCAATGTCTGCAAACATCCGACTGGAAGATTTTATGGATCCCATGACGGGAATCTTACCTTGCTAGACCAAGTTCAGCAGTTAAGGTTTTCACACTTTTTTCCCATCTTAGGGGCTAAATACCTAGATCTATCTTCGATTTCCAATCTCCTTCGAAGAGTCGCATGTATTGAGCTTACGGCAGCACCTCAGTCATGCTAAAACGTGTTTCAATAACTAGTTCAGCGCTCAAACCGGCTGGCAAAATGCCCAACGAAAAACTGGTAATTCCAACAAGCGGCATAATGAGAAGGCTGGGAACATTTGAAGTACCGTGTCCGAAATACTTAAGACTCCCAGAAGCAGAATGAATTGCACCGAAGTCTGAGGACAAACTAAACAAGAAACAAACGACCACTGAGGAGAAATAGGCGAAGTGAGAAGACTAGCTATGACAAATCACAATCATCGGTCAAGATTGCATAGATCATAACAACAGAAAATCTGGTCGAATCGTTACTCAAACTATTCGTTGACTAATTTAATGTTTCCAGTAGCCAATTATGTATATATATATATATATATATATAAAGTAACAAAGTCATCCACAAGAGTTTACTGAATCTAGCTGAATCGCATTAATACTCCAGATCATTGTTTATAAGCGACGTGAACCCTCATCTCCTTGATAAGCTGGGCCATTTATTACGCAAGCCAACTTTACAATCTTTTCTCAACTAAATCCGAAGTAGCTCAGCAACACTAATCAGCGCGAAACGCAAGACATCGCTCCAAACGACTGCTCGGCTGAGCAGGGCACAATGTGCACCGACGCACTGCTCACGCTCTTCAAGCCCATTTTTGCCGCATATTCCATGGCAGGACTGTTGAAAGTTTTTTAATGTTTCCATCATATTTACTTGACATTTTAACGAACTATACTGTAACTCGCGATATTCAGTTTAACTTTTCGTAAGATCGCAGTAGAACAGATTACGGCGGGGACATCAAAGCAAACACGAATGTCCGCATACCGTTACGAATCGTTGCCAGCCACTACGTGAACCTCACTCGTCATTCTGTGTCGCCTGGTAATCGGTTTTGGATAGCTGACCTTGATTCAACTACTTTTAGAAATTCAGTGCTTCCCATCTTTATCACCAACCGTCGCTATTTGTCTTTCTTCTGGGAAACGTGACAAATGAACACAACTGGAACACAGACATTATTAACCCATTATGCTGCATTCATTTGAAATAGAGTTTGTCAAACCCTTCAGGATAAAGATACACAAACAGACAATACAGAAAGCATCACCAAAAACAATAGGGAAAAAAGACCCAGCCCCGAAAAAAAGATTTATCAAAATCAGAAAAATCTACAGCTTGCACCAATCAAAAACAAATAATAAAGTTGAATTAAAGAGGGAATCAAAAAGTCCATCAGAAAATGTCAAAGAAAGTCAATGACTGAGCAATTTAATGTCCACAGTAAATCGGTTTACGCTTTTCCTTGAACGCAGCCATACCTTCTTTTCGATCTTTTGTTGAGACAAGCTGCTTATAACATTCACCCTCGATTTCAAGACCACGTTCCAAGGTTCCAACATCCATACCTTCGTCGACAGCTTTTTTTAAGAGTCGAAGAGCAATTGGGCCTTTGCTTGTCAATTCTAGGGCATACTGGGTGGCCTGATAAAATGCAGGTATGTCACACCAATCTTTCGGTACATCTTTAGGGTCAACGGCTTGATTAACGACGCCCGCTCCGGCAGCTTCTCTGGCAGTCAAGCGTCGTGCAGCAAACATGAGCTCTTTGGCCTTGGCCGGACCAATAAGTCGAGGCAAACGTTGGCTTCCACCGGCCCCGGGCAACAAAGCCCAATGTGTCTCTATCAGACCGAGCTGACAACGAGGCAGAATTCCGGCGAATCGAATGTCACAGGCTAGAGCTAGTTCCAGACCACCACCTAGAGCCGCGCCATCGATAGCGCCAATCACCGGTTGCGGCAAATTATGAACACGCTGAAACAGCGAGCGAAGACCACCAACCAGAGCAGGAACATCCTCATCGGGTACGTCAGCACGTTCGCGTAGATCTGCGCCCGCACAGAACACATTCGGCACCTGAATGACAATGATAAAATGCAACAATTTATCTCGATCGTTAAAGCCCGCAGATTCTGAAACATGCATAGCCTTAGTCGATGTAGTATCATTCATTTTTACAGCATAAAATCCAACCAATGTGTCATGTACGGTGCAGTTTTACTCAAAATGATATCTTTCAGTTTGTTCATGAGTCGAATTTCCGTCGATTCCGACAGGAAATGTGTAAGTTCAACTAGGTGACTTCGGGCATTTTTCCGAGCTGATTATAAAGTCGTCACTTTATTTTCTTTTATCTGCTGAGGAGAAAAAACACCTGATAAGGATTCCGAAGACACCTTTAAGTGCAGTGGTGTATTTAGAAGTGCACCTGTGGCTGCTATCAGTGATATTTAGTTCACTGTATGGAAGAAACTACTTCCAAAATTCGCCTAGTCAATCATCGCTCACGCGTAGAAGAAAAGGTAGACGGTGGACGGGCACACGCAACGCGTACCCATGCCACGAATACCCTGTAAAGCGATTATCTCGTCCGAACGATGACTGTTTGCATCCAAAACACGACAATGCACGTCGTCATAGCTCACCCTATGAAACCACCAGACGCAAACAGTCCCTTGAAGACCTAAGAGATTGAAGCTGTTATGCATTTTAACGTAGAGAGGCCAGGTTTCACCAACGTAAAGGAGAATCCTCTGAACTTTGGTAATTTACATTCTTTCCTTGAAAGAAGGCCGCATGTTAAGATGGCAGTGTAGTTGCCGCGGATTCGCGAAAGCCGTTTTCGCTTTAGCTATTCGTTTAGCGATTTACTCCCCCAGCTCCCGAGGTATGTAAAGTTGTTAACTGCCTCCAACCAATCAATGCAAAGAGTAAGTGCAGGCGCAGGCTTTTCCAATCTTAAAGAAGTAACTTACACTTTGAAGATGCAAAGCACATTGTACCCGGATACCTGAATCGCCAAGCGGCCTAACACGTGTTGAATCTGCCGTGCATCGTTGTTCGCCAAGGCGACATAATCGACATACTCTAAGTCAAAAACTCGGTTACCCGAGAGGAGTTCAACTTCACCATCCAAAAGACAAGAATGGGTGTTCTGAAGAACATCCCTTACAGCAAGGTCGAAAAGGAATGCGGACATCGGACAGCCTTCATCTATTACACTGGAGATGGGGCAAAGCGACGAAAGTCGTCCGTAAGCCTTACCCCGACTTGAGGTATGACAGTATTACTTTTGGGAGGGGGTGACACATACTTCTCACGTACTCCATTCTTCAACAAACAGTGCTACAGCGCAGACTTATTGAAACGGTTGATAGCTGCGCAAGTTTTCAAGGACGCAATGGTTATTGGACTTTGGAAGACGAACGGAGCTCTGACAACCGTCGGAGGGCGAGGATTTGGTCGACGCATCCACTACCCAGCTTGTTCCTAGCGAGTTTGCTCTTCGGGCTTGTTGTACCACTTGCGAAGACTAACTAATGCCGGCAAAGTAAACGCTTTCGGGACTAGGCCAACGTTACTGCCGTTAATGAAGTCACAGCGCCAGACATTCTTAAAATGGAGATAGCAATCGATTCTACCCACAAACAGGATACTTCTTCGGAAAACCAAATCTTCGAGAATAAAAGTTGAAGCTCTTAGGCCAGTTCCATTCATTCTCCATTAAACAGGGTTCGGAGATTTATGACGCCCTAGAGCCAGAATTTCCTTGCAGATCGTCTCAGAAAGGTGGATGTGGTGAAAAAGCCATGAGATATTTTCCAGAATAGCTATAAGGGCTGACGCCGAAGGCTAGCTTAACTGTTTTAAAGTCCGACGACGACGTAGTAAGACGCTCCTGGGACAGGAAAACCGCTAGCTTCACAGATGGTTTCGTTTACACTCCGTGCCTTCCTACAAATGCCTCGGGTTAAGTGAAACAGCTTGCGGGACTTTGTCACGGCGGTAGCACACCGCACCACGGAAAGCTCGTTGAAACCACAAAGTCTCGCCATCCCCACGTAAGCTCTTCATGAGTTAACGTCTCTTGTTAAACCATGCTTCCTTACCCTGATTACCAGAAGATATGGACAGGCGTGCATCAAAAAGGCGCAGATCCGCCGATCACGTTGGCGGCAGATTTCAACTCGTTGTCGCCCGGTTCATTCAACACATCTGACCTATTGAAACGTTGCGTAGTTCTATGTCACTCAAAGTTTCAGTCATGGTTGCGAACCCAACTCCCTCCTCTGTGCGGTTGGTACTAGTGGTTATGAGGCTTCCCTCTTCCAGTACACATGCATGACGCATGTTATAAAAAAGAAGACTCAGTGGAATTCTAAGGTATCACAACAGGAAGTGCCAGACCACCAATCACTAATCCAGCAAGATGCAGGACATTCTCCAAAAGCGACTAGTGTTCATCGATTTTATTAGGCTGGGAAAATCCTAGCCTTCGGACAACGCCTTTCGGAAAATTGACAGATATGTTAGGTCCAGTAGTTTATCACCGTCTACCCGACGCTGCATCCAGTATTTGGAGTGTCCACAGAAGCAAAGGGACAAATCGGTATAGAATAACGCGTGCTCCGCCAATACGGAAAATATTGTAGACGGTCCCGACATTTTTAGCTAAGTGGAATGTGGTCAACCTGGGTCTATCGCTGATCCCCAAAGGGCATACGCCAGGTCGCGTGTCGGGAATAGGAGAGTCAGAATTTCGTAATACCTCTTGTCTTTCACTTCCTTTATTAATGAAATAATAATTTAATCATGTTTCATGAAGAGGGCCGCGGCCAACAGAGGGCTGCCAAGTGGGGAAGTTGACCAGCCTTCAAGTCCAAACGCCATGACCTCATCCGCTTGATCCCCATGGTGAAACAATCAATGCTGTGAATACAAAACCAACAGCCGCTCCCTTTTATCCGAACGACAGGAACCGAGACCCAAAAGACGTTTAAAATGCACCCGGTTCGAAAACAGTCGATTCACTTTAGCAATCATGCCTCCTGCTAAAATTACGATGTCACCTTTTTTTGCTGTGCGCAAAAGATCGTACAGTTTTTGACAGAAAATGCTTCTGAATACGTCTGGGATGCTCGGTCTGTGAGAGCGTACGGCGAGACGATAAATGAATTGCGTCTATCAATTTAGTGACCTTGGATAAACCTCGAACTTTCAGCGCGCACAGCCGGCTGTCGAGTGGGATCCAGCAATGCAGTGCAGTTTGTCTTTCACTGAGGGACACCCCAAAAGCCAACAAAAACTGAAGCTGTGATCTCAAGGCCCCCAGAAGAACGCAGATGAGACTTCGTCGAGGGAATGGAAAACGAAGAAGAGCATCAGTCGGCGGTGGCGGATTCGGTGAGACTTGGATACTAGTTGAAAGAGGAAGCCACAGTGCAGGGACAAAACTTTTCCTGACTACTACTACTACTACGGCCAACTTTAATTCCCAATGAATGTGAGAATGTGGGACGTTTCCTGAGAGGTCTATGTGTTGTGGGCCACTATTCTACTCAGTCGGTCAGTTCCGAGTTAATCCAGGATGCATCTCTAGATCTGCACAACCAAGAACGGTCTGCATGACAGCAGAATGGTTCAAGATGAGCTGGCGACTAGCTGGTTGCTACATGAGCCTGTTCCGAAAAACCTTGCCAGATTAACGAGACAGGACAAGGAGTAATAACAATATTGAGTTGGCGGGACACTCTCCATGTCAGGATGCCACCAGCACGGTCTTGCGGTATTTATCCATGGAGAAGGTTTGCCAGGTGAATACTCAAGACGCCCTCGAAGCTAAAGCTGTTAGTTCGCGTCCACTTCTTCAGTGAGTGTGGACCAACTTTATTCATGGCTAACCATCCATTTCATTCGAAATCCTCGATAAAAATTAGTTTTACTGATTACCGGTTATCAAGGAACGCGAACTTGGAGAACAGACCCACAATGCGCAGCTATACGCTACCAATCATTCATGACGTGAACCTTGTATGCGACTCAGGCCACCGCGCAGTTCACTCTCGTACATCGCCGTTCAGCAATAAAAAGCAAGGCAATCGTCACATACCACTGCCTTGTCCACAAAGTTACGTTTCCACAAGAAGAGTGAACATCCAAGGGGAAAAGGAAGTACACCTAAACCAGCGAGAAAAAAAGCCAACACACGGTACAGTCTGACCAAACAAACGCACTATGTGAAACACTCGGATTCGACAGAAAAATACAACACGATCGCCACTGTTCAAGATTCAATGCCAATCACTTCAGTTTCTCCAGCCAGCTAGTTCACGGGTATTTTGGGCTCCATACACGAAGACGTCAGAAACCTAGTTTACCAAAGTTCGTTCTGCATTTTGTCAAACCACGTTCCCACGTCACAGGTTAGTGCTGGTCGATCCACTGAGTCGAACGCGCCTTTCAAATCGAGAAAGACTACGATCGTGGGGCAGGGGTATGTGTGGCACGTTTCGAGTGACTGGTGGTGAGTGAATATTTGGTCGATGCAACCTCGACCTGGACAAAATCCGGTCTGCCGTTCGCGGATGTTACTCTCCCTAACCGGTATCAAACTACACAGCATTATCGGATCTAAGACATAAGTAACTATCGGAATTAAACTAATGCCACGATGATAGCTACAGTCACTCCATTTGTCCTTCTTGAAGATGGGTACAGTAAGTAACTCACCCCACAATAACGGAATACGCTTTTTGTTCCAAATATCACGATGCAAGGAGATAAGTGATTTCATCAGAGATTCCCCACCCAATTTGAAGAACGTTGGAGGAAGGTCGTCAGGACCGGCTGCTTTCTCCTTTTCACAAGCCGAATATTTGACTGCACTTCCAGTTCCGTTGGGGGATCAAGTGAAACCTACCAAGGAATCGGATCTGCAGACCTTGGCCTAAATGCGTTTGCGTGCAGCCAGGTAAACTGGTGTTTGAAGTGCTCAGCCCAACGGTCTAACTTTTGTTGTTTCCCATGGATGAGCTCTCCATTCCGATCGCACACTACTTCACTAACCGAAGTTCGCCGCCCACCGCTGTCGCGTATAAGCTCAAACAGTGTTTGACTGTTACTTGAGGCGACCATTAATTCCATTTCATCGGCTACCCTAACCCACCAGTTTTCACGGTCATTCTCAAGGTTTATCGTCAATTGACCCTCCAACTGTCGACGCATCTTATTCACCTCCTTGCAGTTAGGAAGCTGGCGTTTTTGTTCCGTTAGACCCAACGACCCTTGCGAGCCCTAATGTCTTTGATGAACGCTAGATCTAGCACGACAGGCAAAACCTGCTCCCAAATGCATCACCTGCTTGATTTCGTCCCAGCGCTCGTCCACATTGCTGTTCGTCAAATTTCCTAGTTCCTCGGATAGTTTCTGCTCACATCTGTTGCGAACAGTCGAATCAGACAGACGTCCGATGGCCAATCAAGCCTATGGCTTGAGTTGATGGCCGGTGAGCTGAAGTAAAACTTGCATTCAAACTAAAGCATGGTCTGGTTCTACGTACGCGAAGCAGTACGATCTTCAGTGCTGGAGAGAACCGCGTCAACGGTAGTTTACTGCAAATGGTCAATCTGACTCAAACCACCCATCGAGTTAGAGTGCCATGTCGCTGTGCGACGCGAACTGTGTCGGAAATTCGTACTAGATAGGAATAAAAGATTGTTCATACAAAACTGAAGAAACCTTTCCCCGCTATCTGTCCGATGAGCGAGCGAGGCGCAGCGCCCACCCAAACAGGATTCCGATACACTCAGTTTTCTAAATTGTGCATTAAAATCATCTGCCACCAAAACAATGTCAGAGTCTTTGCTTTTCTGGACAAGATTGACGAGTTCTTCGGAAAACTCGTCGTTTCGCATGCCACTGCTGCAGCCTGCTGGGGCATATGTCGAGGTGACAAATAAATTGCGCTTAACACAACTATCCTTCCAGACGCCGACTGATCCCTGCAGTCTCACAGCACACAAACCGCTGTTAACCGGGATCAAGCCTAAAAGTCAGAGGTTGACGACGCTTGAGAAAATGTGAGCTAACAAACTGAAAACCACCTACTACACTACTTGACAATAAACCGTTGCGAGTATCAGGCATGTGATCAGTTGGGCCATCATGGTTAGGCAGGGGAAAAAGACTCGGTTGGAGACAGAGAAAACAGGTTGAATAAAAGAGAGGGAACTCTGAGCAGTATCATACTTATCACTACCCGCCCCACCTGCGCTCGATGCAATGGGCAGCACGGTCCTGATCACCCTGCCCGACGACCGGTGCAGTATGGAATTACTTGCAGGCGTGTAACTCATGGGGAATAATGGAGGGGTACTGCTAGGGAGTCCAGCCGCTAAGCAGAAGAACGATTAGGGTTCTCAACCAAAGCCTTTGATTCTGACAAGAGCCTGTCCATAAGGCAGCAGAGTAAAGCTGAATGGAAACCCATCTACTTGGACCAATTATTCTTCCACTCGTTTTTCCAAGTGAGCTGCCGACTCAGATCAACCCCCAACTTGGAGGACCAGGAGACTGCTTCGTCAGGCCTCTACCCATTGACCTCCCAGGCATGACTGGATCTTTGACTCGAAATAAGCCATCCTGTAAAGCTCATTAGGGGGTCATGGAGGCATTCAAGTCGTCATACCGCGTCAAGATGTGGTCTTTACGTGACCAGTTCTCTGTCGTTGATTAGCAGTGAAGGATAATTCGGAGGAATTCAATTTAATTTTGATATCTCTGCGAAGTGGAGTACATGGGCGAACATGCTGCTAGGTCTGCATCCAGGAGGCCCTTCCACACAATTATTAAACAGTTTAAGGAAAAAATTACATCCGCTATGTTCCCCCATCCGCATGATTTCATTTATATTTTTCGGAATTCTGCTACCCACTATTTTTTTCCTCCTTCGCTGCAAAACAGAAATCAAAACCAGAACACATTAACGCGAGAATGGGATGGAGTGACCGGGTGAGTAATATGAAGGTGAGGAATCTAGTATTAGGTGCGAATAACTTATCTCAGCGTATGAAGCTTAGTAGACCACGCTGGTTGGGTCACGCATTGCGTAAGGTGAACACTGGTGTACCAAACAATGTCCTATTTTGCGTTCCTTCCGCCGAGTGGAAAAGTCATATGGAGGTCAGCAGATGACGTGAGAACGTGGAGTAGGAACCGTGAACAGTGGCGATCGTGTTGTCGTTTCCCATCGAGTTAGAGTGATTAAAAAAGTTTCTTTAGTTAGACTGTTCCGTGTGTTGGCTATCGCAGCAGTCAGTGAAGCTTGTTTTGCTATTTAACGCTGGACGATGATGATGATGGTTAACCCAAAGTTGATAGCTGTCAAAAATGACCGGACCCAAATTTAATCCTGTGCTAATCGATAACCTGTGATTTCTGATGTTGGACACCATGCACTGTGTATAGACATTTGCAAAACAAACTGATTTTGTTTACGACGAGTATACTGAAATGGGCATATGTTACAACAAGACTACACCTTGACGTGGTGTGACGGCCTGCGTGCCTCCATGATCCAACGAGCTATACAGGATGGCTTATCTCAAGCCGAAGA
>LUCM01000767.1:9410-36690 GCA_008360955.1 Fasciolopsis buskii | reverse complement strand
TTTGATTCTGACAAGAGCCTGTCCATAAGGCAGCAGAGTAAAGCTGAATGGAAACCCATCTACTTGGACCAATTATTCTTCCACTCGTTTTTCCAAGTGAGCTGCCGACTCAGATCAACCCCCAACTTGGAGGACCAGGAGACTGCTTCGTCAGGCCTCTACCCATTGACCTTCCAAGCATGATTGGATCTTCGGCTTGAGATAAGCCATCCTGTATAGCTCGTTGGATCATGGAGGCACGCAGGCCGTCACACCACGTCAAGGTGTAGTCTCGGTTTGACGGAGATAATAGCATCCCACCGAAAGTCTGCAATGCCTGCTTAGCGCCATTCATTTGTGGGCTTTGTGGGCTTCGTGAGCTTTGTGAGCTATTTCGCTCTATATGGGAACGCAAGATAGCCCAAACGACTGAGATACACCTTTCCTGTTACTCGTTTTCAAGGGAGGCAGTAAACCGGTCTGTGAGAACTATAGAGGTATTAGACTGATTGACGTCGGCGCAAAGGTATTTTGTGTACCACTTGCCAATCGTTTTGCAGCTGCACAAGGTCGCCGCGCTAGACCAAGCCATGGGGATTTTCGACGTGTCAGACTACAATGACCAAGTGTTTACACCAAGCTAAACGATGGAACACCGATACAAGTTGCACTAGCTAAGGAGAGCATACTTCATCGATTTCCGCGCTGTTTTCAACTGAAGTAATCGCAGATCACTGAGGGAACTAGTAAAAGCTGACGGCATGCCCGCCAAGCTGCAAAGTCTAAGGTCTCACTATTTGTTCACTATCGCAAAAATGCGAATATACGGTAGGGAATATCTAGAATTTGCAATTAATTCTAAAATGAGATAGAGCCATCCACTTTCTCAGGCTTTTTAATTATGCGATCGACTGAACTACGAACAATGTGTGACTGGGTAACCAGGTGTCCAGCTTAGCCCGTCAGTCCACATCTAGGATCAGGAGTTTGCAGATGACCTGACTGGGTTCGGAGATTCCCCACCCATGGTGCAGCCAATACTTGATCAAATCACTCCCTATCCACCGAAAGTCTGCCTTGGAGTCGACAGGACGAAACCAAGTCTTTTCGATCTTTCATAACAGCTTTCCATTAACAGAGGAAGGGGCGAAATGTGTCATCATTCAAGTGTTCTTTTGTCACATGGCTTATAACCACTAGGGCTCACTACAGGAGAAAGGGAATCGGCAACCATCACTCTGAAAATTGGAGCGGCATAAAACCACATAAGATTTCATTAGGTCAGGTGTGGTAACGAGCTGGGGGGCAAGGGGCTGCCGTCTACCATCAAGGTGACCGACACACCTGGAATTCGAACTTCTGACCGTCTTGGTGAGACGATTAATCCACTTGACCACCGCCAATCAAAAGATAGGATCGCTTCCGCCATCAAAAAAGCAGCGAAGGATGAAGTTAATAAGAGAATGGACAACGCGCTTAGAACATTTTTGTACCTCCGACGAGTCTTGTGAGCACGCAATGAAATCAGCCCTCAAACAAACTTATGCGTCCGTTCGTCCCGTGTTCACTTGGGTGTAAGATCTGAATACTACAAACCGAGGATACTGTAAGGTCAGAAGTATTTGATTACTAGTAACTGAGACGAGTCCCTCGGACAAACTGCGAAGAACGATTATCTAACAATGATATACGAAGGCAATATTGCAATATCGAACAGCTTTCCATTTGCATACAATGGCATCGGCTGCATTGGTTCACGGAACTCTCTCGATTAACCGTGTCCTCACCAGGTTTGGAATGGCGCTGTCACCTCGGAGGCCAGCTGAAAACTTGCCATTGAAAAGAATGTGGAGCACCCACAGTTGCCAATACTAGAAAAAAACTGGATGGCGATCTGCATTGACGGGGCCTAAAGTCTCTATGTTTCGGCAGTAATAATTTGCAGAAAGTCGAGCGAAATTCAAAAATAAGTAACTGCTTGGAGTACTTTTTTGGCCCAAACGAAGACGTGAGACTTCTGCTTTATCTAGGCATTTTCCCATTCCACGTAATCAAGTCATCCGTTGACTTCCATATGACTACTTCCAATCCGACAGATGAACAAAAAGCAAAGCATTGCAAGATAGACGAGCACTCGCTATATGCAACAAGCAACCCAAAGAAAGAAGTTCATTAGGCCGAATACGTTGTGATGCAGTTTCCACTGACCCGTTACCCAATAACAGATTTAACCTTCACACTGGTCACGCAGTCATTACACCAATGCTCAGTCAGCGAAAAAAATATATGCAAGATATTTGGCAAGAGAAACTTGAAAAGGATAACCAGCTACCTGTGCAAGAAGGGCGGAAAAATGTCACGGGAAGAGGAGCTGTTGAAGTAAGCTTCGGTAGAAAAGGAACAAAAGAAGCAACCGGTCGACAATGAGTTTTATTCAACCTGTTTTCTCTGTCTCCAACCCAATCTGTTTGCCCCTTCTGCCTACCCATAGCATCTCCATTGATAACACGCCCGATACTCGCAACGGTTTATTGTCAAGTAGTGTAGTAGGTGGTTTTCAGTCTGTTAGCTCACATTTTCTCAAGCCTCGTCAGCCTCTGAATCTCGGTTCCTTCAATGTGCGCACTTTAATGCAGGCTGGCCAACGGGCGTGTTTGACTCTGACAGTGGACTCACTTTCGATTGATGTCTGCTGTGTGAGTGAAACACGAAGTCAGGATTCGAGTAGAGTTATTCAACTAACTGCGCCAAACGTCTCGTCAAGATATTTCCTTCACAATTGAGGAAATGAAGCAGCTCAAGCTGTGGGTCAACGTGGTGCAGGAATAGTCTTGAGTGAGAAGGCTGAAGCAGCCCTCTTAGATTGGATCCCAGTCAACAGTCGCTTGTGTGCCATGAGACTGCAGGGATCAGTCGGCGTCCGGAAGGATAGCAGTGTTAAGCGTAGTTTATTTGTTATCTCGGCATACGCTCCCATAGACTGCAGCAATGATATGGAGAAAGACGAATTTTACGATAACCTCGTCACTCTTGTTCGGAAGAGCAAACGCCCTGACATTGTAGCGGTAGTAGGTGACTTTATTGCACAAGTTGGCAAACTGAGTGCATCGGAGTCCTGTTTAGGCGGGCGATGTGCCTTGCCTGCACAGCGAACAGACAATGAAGAAAGACTTCTCCAGTTCTGTGCAGGTAATCATTTATTCCTATCTAGTACGAATTTCCGACACAGTTCGCGTCGCACAGCGACGTGGCGTCCTAACTCGACAGGTACACTCAGTCAGATTGACCATATCGCAGTTAGCTACCGTTGGCGCAGTTCTGTCCAGAACTGTAGATCATACTGGACCACGTACGTCGAATCGGACCATGCGTTAGTTTTAATGCGATCAAATTAAGCAGGCTATGCATTCGGCAGCGAATTTCGCCTGCGGTCCCAGATCTAGTGTTCATCAAAAACACTGGATCTCTCAAGTGTCGCTAATTCTAATGGAGCGAAAACGCGAGCTGCCTAACTGCAAGGAAATGAATAAGATGCGTCGGCAGTTGCAGCGTCAGTTGACCATAAGCCTTAGGAATGACCGCGAAATCTGGTGGGTTAAGTTAGCCGAAGAGATGGAAGTGGCGTCCGCTTCAGGTAACAGTCAAAGACTATTTAAGCTTATACGCGACAGCGGTGGGCGGCGAACTTCGGTTAGTGAAGTCGTGTGCGATAAGAATGGAGAGCTCATCCATGGTAGACAGGAAAGACTGGACCGTTGGGCAGAACATTTCAAGGATCAGTTTAACTGGCCATACGCTATCGTATCTAGTCCGACGCCTGGAGCTGTGAATCCTTGGGAGGTGTCACTTGATCCCCCAACGGAAGTGGAAGTGGAGTCGAATATTCGGCTTCTGAAGAGGGGAAAAGCTGCCGGTCCCGACGAACTTCCCCCAGTTCTTTTCAAATTGGGTGGAGAGGTGCTGATGAAATCACTTACCTCCTTGCATCGTGATATTTGGAACGAGGAGCGTATCCCGCTATCGTGGGGTGAGTCACTGATTATACCCATCTTCAAGAAGAGTACACGGAGTGATTGCACCAATCATCGTGGGATTAGTCTAATTCCGATAGTTACTAAGGTGTTAGCTTCGATAATGCTGCGCCGTTTGACACCGATTCGCGAGAGTAATATCCGCGAACAACAGGCCGGATTTCGGCCAGGTCGAGGATGCATCGACCAAATAATCACTCTTCGACAGATACTCGAAACGCGCCACACGCACCTCCGCCCTACGATCGTAGTCTTCCTCGACTTGAAAGGTGCTTTCGACTCCGTGGATCGACCGGCACTACTCAGTGCTCTCCACCGGAAGGGTATGCCAACGAAGTTTGTGAACCTCTTGCGAGCATTGTACTCGCATACCTATGGTCGCGTTAGGGTATACGGTGAACTGTCACGTTCATTCGAAACGACTAGTGACGTTCGACAAGGGTGTCCCATCTCTCCATTCTTGTTCAACTTCGTCATGGACGAGGTGATGGAAGATGCTTTAGGAGGTCTCCGGAATGTAGGAGTGGAACAGGGAAATGGAGGAACGCTGTGCGACCTAGATTACGCAAACGACTTCGTGTGCCTGTTCCAGTCTGCGGACCATGCACAACGGGCACTAGATAGGCTGTCGAGATCGGTTGCTCGGTTTGGCATGTGGTTTGCACCTTCAAAGTGCAAAGTACTGTTACAGGACTGGACGACAGTAGCGCCGAACTTGATACTGGATAGAGAGGAGCTGACGATCGTGGACCGTTTCACCTACCTTGGTAGCTGCGTGTCTAACGATGGTAGCTCGGGAGTGGAGGTAAATATGCGTATATCCAAGTCTCGTGCAGCTTACGCTGGATTGAAGCACTTGTGGCGTCGGCCTGATATTTCACTGAATTTGAAAGGTCGTGTGTACTGTGCTGCAGTGCGTTCAGTTCTGTTGTACGGTTGCGAGACGTGGAGTATGCGTGTGGGCGATGTTCGTCGGTTGGAGGTTTTCGACAACCGATGTTTACGTAGTATGGCTAGGATTGGATGGAGTGACCGGGTGAGTAATATTGAGGTTAGGAATCTGGTATTGGGTGCCACTTCTGAAAATATCTTGTTTCAGCGTATGAATCTTAGTAGACTACGCTGGTTGGGTCACGTGTTGCGTATGACGAACACTCGTCTACCATATCGTGCCCTATTTTGTGTTCCTCCTAAGGAATGGAAGAAGCCATGTGGAGGCCAACAGATGACGTGGCAACGTGGGATGAGAAAATGTACAGCGGAGTTAGGTAAAGTAAGCGTCTCAAGTCTCTGTGGTTGGGGTTCGAAAGACTCGTCAACTTGCTGGCTGAAGACACTGAAGGATATGGCAGTGAACCGTGAACAGTGGCGATCGTGTTGTCATTTTCTATCGAATCAGAATGATTGAAAACACGTGCGTCTGTACAGTTAGACTGTGTTCCGTGTGTTGGCTACAGCAGTATCTTATATTTTCCCGTCTGTGTTGGTCCACTCCCTGTTCCCGTTGGATATTCACTCTTTTTATATAAACGTGTAACTCTGGGGAACGGCAGCGGTCAGTGAGGCTTGCCTTGCTGTTTAACGCTGAACGATGATGATGATGGTGATGAAATTGGACGACAAGGAATAGTTGTCGACCAGTCGAATGGCATTTATTTCGACTCGATTGAGAAAAGAAGCAAATGAGACCCTAGCCCACATGTGACTGCAGTATTTAACTGAGCGGTTGGTTTAAACTCTATACAGCAAACCAGCTGCAGTTGAAAAGCGGACGAAGCAGAACAGAAAAAAACTTCGCGCGGATAGCAAGAAGCAGGAAAGCATATGGAGGAGAATCAACATGATAAAAACTAACATAGAAATTAGGAAAGGGAACATAAGTAACCACCGTTCAGCGTTTAACAGCAAACCAAGCCTTACTGATCGCTCTTTTTCTCGGCACGTTGCACGTTGTGACAGAAATAATGAATATGCGAGGTGAATGGAAGGTGAATCTACACAGGTAGAAGAAAAATTCGTCACACAGAAAACAGTCTGACTACACGAACGAACTTGTACAACCGTTCAGACGCGATAGAATGTGGCGATCAACACCGTTCATCGTTCGCTTCCATATCCTTCAATGTGTGCAGAAGGCTGGCTGACTACTATTTGGGCCTTCAATCCCGAAGGCCTGACACTTCTGCTTTGGCTATGTCTGCTGTACATTTTCTCACCCCATGTTAACGCGTCATCTGTTGACTTCCATATGGTTTCTTCAAATCCGTGGGAGGAACGAGAAACCGGTCACCGTACGATGGAGGGGCATTCGTCGTACCAAAAAAGTGATCAAACCAACGAATTCTACTAAGACTGATGACACGTCACAAAACACTATTCGAACCGACAAACGATATTTGATTAATAACGTGCTCATGGATCGCGCGGCCACTAAATCCAATCCCAGGGTTAAAAAGTCGCCGCGAGACTGATATCTTCAGCGCAGACTCCATGCCTAAAAACCATAGGGCTTGTCTAGCGCATGCTGGGGGTCCTACAGGCTCGCACGTGGACACAAGGTCTTCGGCGTGATTTGGGCGGCAGTTTTTCCTTGTTTGTCAGTTCGACCCTTGCATCCTGAAATCCTTCGAAAGCGCTTTCCTTCATCTCATCCACGATGAAATTAAACAAGGAACCGGGAACTCGGTCACCAAGTCCCGGAGACCAAACCAAACTCATTCTCGGCCTGATTAGCTTAAATAAAAGCAACCGGTGGACATGGATAGCGGAGCGGATAAACTGACCCTGAATAAACCTTGTTTAGTCCCCGAAGTGGATGTAAATCAGAATCCCGCCAAGGTATTGCAAATGGATATTGAAGACCAAATTTACAAACGAGGGGAACTAACTTACACAAACTTAGTTATCATGTCAAAGACAACTTTTAATCTGGAAATCAAAGGGTTTGTTGTATACATTCTTCTTGATGAAAACAGATTGTCAACCAATTTTTTGACCTTATCATTAGGTGTAGTGACGAGATTCAAACATTTTTAAACGTTTTAGATTTCTGAAATACTTCTCAGGATCGAGCTGTACGTCCAGTACTGTACGATTATTGCATTACATTGGTATGGATTTCCCCTAACGGGTTCTTGGGAGAAGACATTATGAGGAAAGGCGAAATTATAAGTTGCCATTTTTAACTGTTCGCAGGAACAATTGATGGTGGGTGCAGAGTTAAGGTACCTCAGCATCCGGGACGCACCACACGGCCTTTTCGCCTGTGGGAAACTCACATTGTCTGAGTTCACACAGCGCGTCCGAAAGGTGACCCGGTTAAGGTAAGCTCGCGAGAGAAGTGTTCCAATTCCAGCGCAGTTAGATTATAGGACTCAACGGCGAGATGCTTGATCGCCCAGGTTCTTGCACCGGGAGCTCCTTTGATCAGACGATGCCTCGAAAACGGGAGGGTGGAGACCCTCTTCAGTTCCTACAAAGGGGGGGGCAAATAATGAGATGCTTCTCTCTCGACCATCTCTTTAGCCCCGCAATTCACGCAATGTCTTCTCCAAACGCAGATAGCTATGCATTATCTAGTCTCCCTTTAAATTAACGCACTAATCCCACCTTGACCATTTAATCCGGTAGCTTGTTCAGCCATTCACCACTCGTATGACAAAGGGTTTGCTCTTCAACCGATGGTTACGTGTTCTCACACAATTGTATCCCCGTTCCCTCTTGGTTTATCGTTGCCCCTTACCTGTAATAGGGCTCCGCGATGAATCCATCTCTGCCAGACCCTCAATGATCTTGAAGGCCTGTATTAAGTCACCTCTTTTCCTACACGCCAAGCTCCCTCGGCCTCTGCTCATATCCCATCTGCCTCAAATGTCAAAACCGCTGTGTATATACATGCTGAACTTGTCCTAGCATCTTACTATCTCTTACTAACTACGGTCTTCATGCCTGGACACAGTATTCCAAGTGCGGTCTGTTAAATGCCTTTAACAACGGTCCCCTAGATACTACAGTCATCTTAGTTTGGCGAAACACACGCTATATCTTCTTGACCGCCTTCTGACATTGCAGACTAAGTTTGAAGTTCACAATCACGACTGTCCCGAGGTCCCTTGCTTGCTGAGTTTCGTCCATCGCCACCTGAGGCACAGATGGACCCATGTGGTGAGGGAAACTGGCTTCTTCTTTCATTAGTCGCTGACATTTGTTCACTTTGAAAGGTAAACTGGCAAACTGTATTCAGATCCCTGTGGATAGCTTCACTGTTTGCTGCCCTTAATAGTTTGATGTCGTCATCAAACATGAGGCACGCATTCTCCATCCCCTGGCTACTTCGCTGACATACATTAGGAAGAGCAATGGCCCTAAGACGGAACCCTGGGGCTCCCCACTGTATAGTAATCCTCTATAACCGATAGACACCATTTGACCGTCACACTGAAAGATCTACCCTTCAGACATTGCGCTATCCACTTGCTGGCCTCCAGGTGAGTGACCATCCCTTCGCGAAGGACCCTTTCAAGATTCTTCTGCGGGGTGGACGTCGATATCACTGGCACTTAGCTGCCACGTTTGTCTCTGTCCTCCTCGTATGACCGTCAACGTTACTGGGAGCCGCCCTCCGTCCAGCGATGCACTTAAGGGCTGGGTGCATTTTTTCACCAGGACCTCCGGCACTGGCTTTGCTATCGCTGGGTGGATCCCACCAGGCCCCGCTGCTTTCGACGCGTACATTTTGTTAGGCTGGCACACTTCATCCGTCCGGCATCCCTACCATCCAGCGTTTCTGCCTGTATCCCCTGGACCCTCCTGTATTGTGCCTTGAAAAGTCCCAACAAACAGTTGGCATTCTCCTGACTGCCGGTCGATCTAATCCACTGGTAGTCTTCCACACCGCCTACTGTCTTTCTCAAGGCAGCCTTAGGCTGGACGTAATTGTAATAAGCCTTGAGTTTGCTTATAGCGGCCACGGCGATCCACTCCTCTTAGGCGGTTTGGCACTGTCGTTGGATTCGGGACATTCTGTTTCTCTCGGCTATGTACCTCAGGTTATCTCGATAGCCCTGTGTACGCTTACGCCTCATGAAAGCCCTGATGGTCCGCTTACTGACTCTCGGGCCCGCCCTCTTTGGTTGCTTCTGCAGAGGGATGCAAATGAGTCCGTTAGTGCTAACAGATTGCTCTTAATAGCCACATAGGGTAAATGAACTTCCAGGTGGACTTGGTTTCGGCAAGTTTTCTTGGCTTTTAAGACGGCGCGGGATCTGGATTTCTTTGTTTTTTTGAAAATCAGAGTTTTGGGGCAGTAGCATGCAGACAAACGCAAAATTCCGCATTACACTCGAACACAAGATGGAAAATTGCCATGAGCTTGCTCGACCCCATTGTTGTTACCAAATCCAGGATTACCGTACTGGAACACGAATATAGTACTATTATGAATGATTTAATGATATCCGGAAATCAGCACTCTGGAAGTCCGTTCCAGAGCGGCATGACATGGTCCATCCAAAGCACGGCTCTTTATTCTAGCCCGCACCGGTTTACTGGTGGTCTCAGACTACGTACCGTTGTGCCACATGGAGGCACACTCAAAGAGGCCGTTAATTTTCTGAAGCTCTTCCCAATCTTCAAGGTACTTATGGAGTCTTTTCTGCCTCACCTACGTTCCACCGACTAGAGGCTCAGATATTCATTTCTTTGTGCATAGCTCCCCCCTCGCTGCCAAATCACCATTCTGGTTTCTGCCTTCTGGAATTGCATAATGCACCCCTTTAAGGGTTACACGATAATCATTACCGTAGCGCGATGTTCCGGTTGTGCAGAGCACTAAGGTAGAGGATCTACTAGCACATTTTACGAAGGCAGAATCGTCCCGCTGCGTTTAAGTTAGAACCTTACTAGGTGTGTTGGCTACACCTCTGGCCTTGCTGGGAGACGGCATACTGCCCAGACGGGTTAAATAAAGGCTTGACGTTACCTCAAGTGTTTGACTTCGACACACATTGCAGCGTTCTTCTGCTGACTTGGCCTAAGTTTGTGGTCAGCAGTTGAAATTTATCAAATCTTAGTGGTAAAAAACGCGAGCCGCTCATTTTTTGACTGCTTCTTATTCCCAGGAGATATCTGTTCCTGCTGACTTGGCACTATTTGGTGTGGTAAAGCAAGTATTAGCCAGTACCCGTGCCAAGGAACACGAGTATTCAGGCACAGAGCCTTGAGGTACCCCGCCGGCACATCTGATCCAGGTTCATACTACCCCACCCAGAGTGTAAAGCTACGCTAGCTGTGAGACTGTATTATTCACTGTCTGGCTTGACCTGTTTAATCGACCTTGAATCGCGAGATCGAAGGCCTAAGCACATTCCAGATTGTATGCCTATACTAACCTGCCTTCATCCATGCTGTCATTTGTTTTGCCCGGAGAAAAAATTTCTTTAGCCACTAACTGTTCTTGAAGAAATCTTACTGTGCCAAAGTCATGAAACTGGTGCTTACAGAGTTCGAGCACAGCTGGTCCATAATTATTTGCCCTAAGCATTTATTCAACTTTGTCGTCATACCTGCCATGCTCCGATTGTCGATATTTTGCATGGAAATTTCGTTGCTTCGAAATTCCCAACACACTTCTAGGCTATAAATCCTCCGGAAAAAGCCACGAAACCCAGCGTGAAGGTAACTGCCTTGACTACGCCAGTGAACCTATACCAGCTGCGTTGTGTCAGGATACCATGCTTAACACCATCCAAGATGCCGTTTGGGTAAGGGTTGAGATGGGCGACAAAAGCCTTCTTGTTGGATGCATCTATCACCCTATGGTTCTTTCCAAAACGGTTTATATTGTAACGTAACTAATGAATGCTGCTTCTGACCTACCAGGTCCCAAGCTGCTAGCTGGAGATTTAGATGCACCTGGTATCTATTGGTCTATGCTTCCGGCTTCAAATTATTTCCTATCTTTCCTTTAATTCATTCATCAAGGCGGTTCGAACCAACGCGTAACTGAACCAACGGTGAACCGTAATTTTCTAGACTTGATATTGGCAATATGCTTAACACGTGTTCAAACGTCCACTAAGTCGAGGTTACACGCATGTTATCATCTGTCCGTTAGCTGTTCACTTACTTTGCCCTTCTGAATAGATACTCCCACCCAACCCAGGGCCATATCTAAGAGCTGACTGGAACCGTCTACCTGCTATAGCTCATGAATCTAATGGGACAAGCTACCGCCTGTCAGTTATATTTCATCCTTAACAAGTGCCTTGATGCCGTAACTCTGTCCCGCAGTCTAAGCGTGCCATATGAAAAATTGATTGCTAGCGAATAAGTTGTAAACTTGCTAAACCCCAGCGGGCGTTTCTGCAAACCAGTCGACTATCTAAAACTCTATAAACATTTTTGAACCACAGAAGCAAATACCGAAAACTGCAAGTTCCGAACCAGCCAAATCCAAACGCAACACTGGCAAAACTGCTTAAATGCAGAACCACCCCGTCCTGGTTCTCCGCCACTCAAGTCCCGCATATCATTCACAACGGCATTTATGCAGTCAATCCAAAGGATATTGCGGATTCTTTCGATGAATTCTTTGCATCTGCTCTGGAAAACGACACCGATCTCTTTACCACTTGCCGACCCCGCCTGACTACAGATTCGCACTCATCAGTCGTATTTCTTCCGAAAAACAGCCCAGCTGTTGGTAAAAACTAAATTGGCTATCACTCCGGACCTGAATTAATACCTCCGGCTGCCCCCACACTAGGTGGGCGGGATATCGCAATTTTGTTGACAGACACCTTCAACTCGCCAATTCAATGCCGCATCTTTCCGTCACAGCGAAAAATCTTAGTGATTATATCCTTTCACAAAATTGTCACACAATGTGACCCTCCGAACTATAGCCCAATAAACCATACCTCCATGGTCTCCAGGATCACGGAACATGTGAATTACAATAATCTTGCTGCCAAACTCTGAGAACATGAACATATTAATACTGTATAGCATGGCTTTCTTTGTAAGAAATCATGCGCAACTTACATGACTGATTGCCTGAACGCTAGCACTGGGGTCCTGAGCTCTGGGAGATCAGTTACAGTAATCGTTTTAGACGTGACGAAAGCTTTCGACAGAGTGTCCCACCCTAGGTTGCTAAATAAAATGGCATCGCACGGTATTGCTGATCCAATGCTGTCAAGGTTTCTCTCCTGTCATTCAGAAAGCAGAGAGCGCAAGTAAATGGCTTAATATCCTGAACCTAGATCAGTGTCCAGCGGTGTGCTCCGAGG
This sequence comes from Fasciolopsis buskii, assembly GCA_008360955.1. Taxonomy (NCBI): domain Eukaryota; kingdom Metazoa; phylum Platyhelminthes; class Trematoda; order Plagiorchiida; family Fasciolidae; genus Fasciolopsis; species Fasciolopsis buskii. The sequence goes on along the minus strand of LUCM01000767.1, from coordinate 24,389 downwards.
CGTTCTGGGTCCCCTGCACTTCCTGTTGTACGCTGATGATGCCTTTGATGTTATTCGAAACGGCACCCTGTTTCTCCTCGCAGGCGATATTAAAATTGTGTGCCACTTTCGCCCTGAAGCTTTATAGTCCACCATAAGTAGCATATCGCAAGACGTAGCTTCATTCAACTCCTGGGCAAACAACTGGATGATAAAATTCTCCACTAAAAAAGGCAGCAACATGGGGTGCAAATGCGTTATACTCTTGAACGAACTCAAACTTGGAAACAAATCATCCCCGTTGGTAGTCAAGTCCACAATCTGGCCCCTAGCTATTCTTGTATCTTATACCTCCCGGCGCATTTTCTCACACAATTTTCGAAGGCATATAAATTAGTTTGACAATTACACAGAACTCTGAAGTTAAAAGAAAGCAAACTACGGCTTTCTAGAACCCACTTCAGAAACATACTGGAGTAGTGCTCCCTAGTTTAATCTAACATGAGGCCGTGTAACAGCGATTGCAAACGTCCAGCGCGCAATCGCCAAGCAATTGATCGGCTACTCTACAAGACTAAATTGCACAAAACTCTGTAAGTTGCTGAAATTAAATCCCCTGTGTCTCTGACGCATAAGAGCAGAACTGGCACTCTTTAACAATTTTATTACAGCGGACAATTGCGTCTTCGCACCTTGTGCTAGAAACCCGCTCCCACATTCTCTCCGAAATGCGGACTACATTATTACATCCCTTGGGGCCAAATCCTTTATTGTAAAATTTTTGTCATTATAGAACAAACTCCCCCAACTCTTAGGCATTTTCTTATCATCATCTATTGCATTCAAAGCCAAGTGAATTTAGCCAGCTCCAAGTGCATCTTTTCTTTCCAGCTCTTTCTTTTTCATATCTACATTAGCTGTTTACTGTCCGTCGCACGAAATACCGGTTCAATTCCATTTAATCATATCATAGACGATCCACACACTAGTTTAAGTACTCACTAGATTAGCATACTAGATTAGCACTAGATTAGTCTAACTATTTATACACGCCCCAAAATAAAACCCCCGGATTACTCACATAATAAGCCACCACCCCAATGTTTTTGGTTGCACTATGTTTTAGTAAGTTCCTTCCCTGAATCGCTCGTAAGTTCCATCGCTTCTTAATCCGCAGCTGGCAGCTAGGCCAGACCACTCCCCACATTTTCCCTTTCCAGTACTTTCAGTTCCGCTTGGATGTAAACATATACTCCATGCGCTGGCTACCGCGGTTTTGGGTGGCCTGCGATCATCCGCTCCGGACAAAATGATGTATCGCGTCTCCTACCTACACCATATTCGGATTCCTTCCTCCAACTCACGAGTACCGCCATAGTGCGGGGCGCAGTCCTATACATTGCTTTGGCCGGCGCACATCAGGTGGACAGCTTGGCTGCAGCGGTGTACTGATGCAGATAGGTTGGCGGGTTACACTTACTGCACTCGCCCTAAAACGGTGTTTTTCAGGTTGGGTGGCCAGCACTCGATCAGCCCCACCAACTAGCACTGTTATGGTAAACAGCCCTCTAGTCCCTATGTTCACGTGACCCACTTTGCACTGGATTCCACTTGCTCTTTCACAAAGTCCTTTTTCCTAAACCACACAAAACCGGACCCAAGGGAAGTGCTTTCATTGGCATCCGATATGAAGTGACGTTCAGAATGTATCTCGACTTTCGAACAGAGTCGAGAACCGTGATTTCTGATGAACTTCTGCTTTGATCTTCGAAATTTGGCAACAGACTGGTGCTCCGGCTACCGTTCCCTACGCGCGTCCACCAGGCATTACCTCATTTGATTCCGATTCATCTTATTTTTCAACCCCACTTCCATCACTGGACTTCGCTGAGATTCATGAGATCAGAACTGCCCAAAACAAAACTCATGGATTATTCACAGGATTACACAGTTTTTTATCCCGTCTCAGCAACCGTCTTCCTTGCCCAACGCAGTGGGCTTTCAAAGTTTTGTTGTTTTATTGCCAGCTTCCCTTCAATGTACTACTCACTGGATTATGCTCTTTGCGAAAAAACTGCCCTAATATTTTCTACTCGCTGCTTTATTCTTTTATTCTTGCCACGCGATATCCATTCCACCAAATCCATTTTGTGTTTATTCCCGATATTCAGAAAATTTGCCGCCCTCATGGACTTTCCGGTGACTTTATTGGTCTATTTTTGGGTTTGCTACGTTTATAGGGCGGCCTACGGGTTGCGATAAAATGACAGCGAGCGGTACGGACGAGAGTTTCCTTTGAACTCAAATATCCCGGTCGCAATTCGTTACCATTTATGCTCTTACCTGACGTATGACCCGTGGTATGTATTTTTAGCTACTGTATTGGCCCCCTTAAAATTTGCACGTGAGTTCTTGTTTCTCCTCTTTTGTCACTATCGTCGCGTATCATGATCATGCACGCTGCATGTTCTTGGCGCTTTCCAAGAAATTGAAGCTTGTAATTTAATTGTTGTAAATGATATAAAGTTAATAACATACCGATGTAATGCGCCGACTTTTCAACCGCCTTTGGTAGCCTTTTTCAGGGCAAATTTTACGATCAACGTTACTCCGGATATTTGATTTCCATGCGAAAGTTGCAATAATAGCGCTTTGCCTGATTTACTGCCCCTCTCGCAGGCGACCGTTTACAAGCAGCAAAACGGATCGGTTTTCAATGCCACAAACATCTCTTCAAGTGGTATATGTTTTACAGCTTAGGTTAAGCAGGGAACCGATACGACAGACCAGGTAACTTCTGGCAAGATAAACTGCAGGAAACCAAGGAGGAAGAAAGCTTAAGTCAGTTCATTTCGGAATCCTCAGTCTGAGGAACAGTATTTTGGACGATTGCGCCCGGCATAAAGAGCCGAATGTTGGAGGCGCGGCTGATTTTGGCAAATGCAGAGGCGGCCTTGAGTAGAAGATGTGCAATTCTATACGCTGATTAGATTTAGGAGTTTTATTGCGGTTAACCTTTGTCTTGTAGGTTTCACCTAGGTCCATTTGTACAGGCAAAGTTGGAGATAGAAATAAAATTTGTCATCTATTTGGGGTAGAACGCAGACACAACAGATGCATTCTGCAGTGCACTTCTGTGAAGCCAAACTTTTAGAAGTACCAGTCTGTTGCCAGATTGGCAGAACACAATGGAGGTTCATAAAAGATGATGGCCTTGTCCGATGTGGAGAAGAATCAGTAAGATATATACAAAACGTCAACTGATATCGGAAGCCAATACAATTTCGCCACTGGAGCTGGTTTTGCAACGTTATGGTTGAAGGAACTTTGTGAAGGTATAGGAGTAGACCGAAACACAAAGCTGTTCAAGGAAATTTGAACTCGAAGAATGTTAACCAAGAAAATGCTGGTGTGTTGTGCTGGCCCGGCGATGACCAGAAGAATATTTGAATTTGAACGCAGGAGGTATAACCCGCTGACCTAGCTTCATCCGCATACTGTTACAGTCTGGTTTTACGTCCAGCGTGCGCCGATCAAACCGGTTGTTTTTCCGGCGTACCGTTACATTGTATCTCCTTTTTACACAAGAAGGGTGTAGAACGGCGTGCGCCTATGGAGTGAGCGGGAGAAGCCAGGAATGCCCAATACCAGGCGGTTTGAAACTGCCGCAGCCACATTAGGAAGTATTTGCTGCCGTCCAAGATAGTGCGGTGGTCCGGACCATATGAGGATTTGGAAACGATCAGTAGTGCAAGCATCTTAGGAAAGGAAAGCAGCAGTGCATGTAATATCTTTTAAATATACCAATATTTTAGCTGGTGCTCCTAGGAAATCCGGTTTTCTGCTGCATATGGAGAGGAGGAGAGGAGGATACGGCCTGTAAACCATGCACGCAAGTGAGTAAAAGGAAAATGAATCAATTTTAAAATACAGAGGCAGTGAATGCCGGTCGCAGACATAACCGCTAATTGCTTAAATCAGAACCCATTTTGAATTTGGAAGTGGGAGAGTCCACGGTGGCTGGCTGTATTGATTACTATGAAAAAGGAAGGAAGAACTCAAAGAGGATGCCCATTCGTATGCATTTAGTTCTATAATAACGGAAGAGTGCAGGTCCCAAATGTCTATGATAGAGGGGGAGATCTCGTTGATGAGCATTAAAAAATGGACAAGAAATGTGTACCGCGTTTTGTCCGAAGAAGGTCACTTTACGAAGAATGGAAATAAAAGAGAAAAACAGGGGCGAATAGTCGTGAGTTTACCCATGACGGTAAACTCAGTGATCTATTTTGTCTGTGCTTCGAAATCTCGGAAGTGAACGGAAAGAATCTATTGTGAGCCAGGTCGAAAATTGTACATCGGCAATTTTATCCTTATTGAAACGGTGCACTAATTACTGGTAAAGAAGCATTTGGGCGCTCGTTATACCCCTTTCATGTGGTGATATGAGTAATGAGATTTATTTCCTCCTTTACAATGAACAAAACCAATGTCATCCCTGTTATCATTTCAGATGCCAATGCAATTGCGAACACGCCGCACTCAGGTGAGAATGGATGATGCGTAAGAGCGGTGAAGGGTGCGGTAATTTGTTTGCCTACGTTTTTAAATGCGACAGATCGTGGTGATAAAATTTGCAAATGTTGAGGTAATTTCCATCGTAGTTACAAATAACTAACGGTGGAGCATTTGGCTTCGTTAGATTTCTTTGGTACTGAGATAGTAACAGTAAACACCGTATTATGAGTAGCCTATTGAGGGGTTTCCTAACACCAGGTGCGCAGTTGCAGCTGTCACCGATGATGGTACTATTGGAGAGCGCCAGGTTGGTTCTCGTACGAAGCAGCCACAAATGTCTAACTGCAGTGACTCGCGGTATTCCATCTGGTTAAGGTTTGAGGAGGGGTCGTTTAATTACTTGGCAAAGCCACGCTGGACATTATCGATTTCTACTCAGTCTCACTGTTTCACGTCCAAACAAGCTGAAGAGAAATGACCCAGAGTGGGTCTGATGAGGATTGCAAAAAGTCTTGTTTTGCTTTCTATCAACTTCGGTGTTCTATGAGGCAGTCCTACTAAGTTATTTACTTTCGCAGCTAGTGTGGGGGTGCATCCTGAGAAGATTAAGGTGCAAATTAATTTTATCCTAGCTCGCTAAATTGAAAGTTATTGCGGACGAGTAATCCGCGAAGTTTGAGTTTCCCTGGGGGTATAACTCATTTGTACCCAGTACACTGCGCTTTCCGACGTAGCATTCCATCGTTCTGTCGTCCACTCATATATTCAGCGGCGCTAGATCTCGTGCTGTCTTAGCGGCGATAAGCCCCAAAGCTTCACGGCAAAAATGAGCAAACTATTATAACGTTGTCAGCAAAGTGAAAAAACACCGTTGAAAATAAAAATGAAGACGTCTTCAACGTACTACTGGAGAGGCATCGGACCCAGAACACCAACAAGGTTTACAGCACTGGCCACTAATTTAGTTCAAGATGTTAAGCCACCCAATTAAACGGCCTGTTTTAAAGATGAGAGTTTTGACAAAACCACGACAGAGGTGGATCAGCGGTAGCGTTGGTGTTGATTTCAATAAACAACCTACGGTGTTATACTCTATCAAAAGCCCTTGACATGTTTAAAATGAACACTACAACTACGCTTTCCGTGTTCAAGTTATAATGTTCAAGCAGTCAGCTGTAAAAGGAAGCCGTGTTGTCCACTGTTAATAAGTTCAGTTTTCAGAAGACGGGCCATAAATTTCCTTATTCAAACTTTTCTTAATTTTAGAGACTGAAGGGTTTCCGCGAATATGGCGGTAACTAGATGGGTCACATCATGCGCAGGTTTGCAAACGGGGATATTCGCAAAGGTTTTCCACTGTGATAGCAAGGTTCGGCATTGAAAATGCAGATGAACTGTTAGACATCTAAACGTAAACATCTGTCACACCAAGCAAGAAGAGAGCCATAGGTAGAGTCAGACACTGGACGTTAACCAATCTCGGTTTTGATAAATGTTTGCGGTGCATTCTTCAGAAGAAATGCGGCTCCTCCTTGTGATTATTTGATCAAGCTATTCCTGCGTACGGCACCAGATGTGTTGTCAATTAACAAAGCAGAATCAAAGAAGTCACAGAAGCGTTCTACATTCTCTTGTAGGTTGTCTAACTAAATGTTGTCGCGAATGACAAGCAAGGTTTGAGTACTTGAAATGAGTGGTTTTGCGTCTACGCACATTTCTTGTGCCTCTTTTGGGTTGGGATGGTCCAGAGCTGGTAGTTTTGCTTTTTGTTTCTGTGGTAGAGAACCGCTTTTTACAGTTCTAGTCAGACGATTTAGTCCTAGAAACTCCGATGATCTCCTAGTTTTGAGAAGGTCCCGCAGGAGTTCCGAGTGCTTTTTGTGCGGTTTATCAGCATGATTTCTTATGAGGAGCACTTTAGGCGTCTGGGACGGAGCAACTGCGCGAAATCAATTTTGAAGTTTGAAACGGCTTTTCAGTAGCCTCCTACAATTCACGTGCTGGGAAGATGAATTCTCAGTTAAATTTACGAACTCGGGTAGGCAAACGATTTCGATAAACCCTAAAATGATGTCTCGAAACTGGCGGCGGTTATTAATTCGGGAGTGTCTGTGTAAATGAACAGCTAAAAGATAAATGATTGCACCCAGATTTACAAGCCAAGGCAGATATTACGGTCTAACCGACATGACGAATACTTTCAAATAAAGGAAGCAAGCAGTTTGGAGCGTAAAGCGTAGACCAGCATACGCCAGGTGTATTGATATCTCCAGTGACTAGCCTGGGACCTGGATGGCCAAAGCAGCCTGTAGCGGAACTTGGATTTGTTCTTTCAGATAGCTTGTTTAACCGAACATTGACCATCAAGCGCGGTCGCCATAAGTGAAATGCTCACGCACGCACCGCTCGCACGCTCCCGTCCAAATATACTCGAACTCCTACCGCTTACGACGGTCCTTTTCTTGTACCGGTCAAGTGTCAGGGTGGCCAGCATTGCAATCGTACGGAGCCGAGTAAGAGTGACGCCCGAGTGGTCAAAAAGGTTGAGAGCATGCAAACGAATTACGAGATTCTCGTTGAGAAAATCCGTTCTACAAGCTTCAATATTTCATTTTTCATCAGAAAATAATTTTGGGAAAACGCCAGAAGAGAGAGACGCACCCAATCATAATTTATTCGTTGCCCATCTTCGCCCTTACCCGATCGGCGCCTTGAGTGGCATTCAGCTTGGAGTCTTGACACACTGAATTTTGTATTGATTCTGTAAGACAGAAGAGACTGCCACTTCTGCGCCAGGTTTGGCGACTTTTCCTAATGTATTTATAATGGGATTGGCTAGGGCGCTATTCGGAGCGTGATCCTTCATTCTGGTCCCTGTGATTAGTAAGAAATCGAGATCCGGTTATAGGTATAAGTATCGCGATACATTTCTGGAGTGCTTTTAGAGGTGTGCATGGATGCACGATCAGATGTTGCAGGGGTGTTGCAAATAGCAAGAAGGAAAGTAATTCCCGGTTATGCAAAATTATAACATTTACCAGATTACCCATATCTTTCTGAAAAAAAAACGCAGGTGACATTCTGCGAGGAACAGTGGTTATACTCACCAGTGACACGTATTGTGCGGACCAAGTTCAATTTGCGGACAGCGGCAACCGTCAAGGTGCAGACGCAACAACAAGATTTGAGACGTTTATAAAATGGACATGAAAGATAAACAGCGACAAATAAAATTCAATAAAAATCAAGATAACCGGTTGGAAAATGGTAAAAATGGACCGAAACTGCAAAAGGGAAAGGTACAACAGCAGACAACAGACGTTTATTATTAAACTGGAGTAGAAAATGTTGGTCACTTATTTTACCGTGAGTCCCGCAAATGAGAAAATAATCAAAAGCCCTCCGGAAATACAAAAAGAGAAGAATGATAAAGAATTGCTGCAAACCATCGTTTGGGCGCATGACGAAAAGGAACTAAATCAGCGCCGAGGAAGATTGTGACGACCAATATAATACATCCAACGGTGATGCATTTTGCCTATGTTTTGCCTTCGGCGGTCAAACGGATGTCATGTGCGGGTATAACAATAGCCGCATTTGTAACAGGGGAAATTGATGGGGTTAATGGAAGTAGACAGCGTTTACGGCAAAAAAACAGGGACATATGCGTGCATGCATATGTTGCCACCGACCGTCAAGGTGGTAACCATGTTAGCCACTGTCACAGGACTTCAGAAGTGAGCCGCGTAGTCGAGACGGCTTGACCTATGCACCGGCTAAAGGAACGTGCAGAAGCCATTATGACTGGTCAAAACACTTACCAACATTAATGGAATACCTTGCAATCCCCCATTTTCCACACCCCCTTGTCACAGAACAACAAAAAATGCCGACACCATTCATCACAAGTGCATTTAAGGACTGATAGCAATTCTTACACAAACTCGTTTTCTTCCTGTACTTCACACGTTACAGTCCACTCCCAGCCGCATGAGTCTTATGATCATTTTTGTGAGATCCATTGTCCCTTCGCTCACAATTCTTCATAGGATTTCGTCCCTTAAGTATTTGCTTACAACTTTAGGTGTTTCCCGCTCCTTAAGCTTTAGCAGCACACTGACTCTTAAATGTTGTTAATCACCACGCTCTATCCAGCTGATATTGTATCCATTCTTATTTTGACTCATCCCCTCCCCGTTATGACATTCATATCGATATCTATCTTCACCATATAACCTTCTCAATTTTCCAGGAACCCGGCCATATGGCGAATGCCGCCATCGCTTTCCAGCTGAATGTTGCGCCCACGATACGCAGCTTCGATGCATGTAAATATGAAATGATTAACTAATCAGCCCTGGAAATTCTTGGCGAGGGATTGTCTGGCTTTGATCTAAAAACCCGAAAATGCGTGTCTAGCATTTCACATTGCAAATTCTGATCACGGGTGCACAGATCAAATGCATCTTCATGCCCAGTTTTCCCTCACGTCTCCACAGTGCTCCGTCCGCATTTAGATTTGACCTAGCCTTGGGTATGCTTCTGGGATGTCGCGCAATATACACTATCCATTTGTCCACTTCTGACTCATGGTTGGTCTCGAAAGATAAGGCAGTGGTAGCTGCTGCGTCTTCTTGTGTTTCCGTCTTCAACCTTTCAGCCTTTCATACTCTGCTGTTCCCGAAGCGGTTCTGGGGGACCCTCCAAACTGAGTATCAAAGCCAGAGAACGACAAATTCGAAGCAGAGCCACTGGGGGGCGTTGAAGCTTGTTAGTGCAAAAAACTGGAATATGGATTTTGCTCAAACCACATGTCATGTGATCCTACCTCACTTGACCTGACAAAGGACTGGTCGTAGTTTGCGCCATTGGATAGCCCTATACCATACAAAATGAAACGAAACAAAAGAGAAAACTGGAAAAGATTGTAAGAGAGCATGCAACAAGGCGTTGAGGCAAACCGTTTGCTATACTAGTGATGAGTGCCTGATAAATGGCAGCAGACGACCTCGCCGAGATTGGACCAGTGTGTTAATTCTGAGGGAGGCTGGAAAACGAATGGGTGTCGCCGTTCGTGGAAGACAGTGAGTCGATTGTAGGGATGAAGAAAATGGCTTAGGGAATTGCATGCTTTTAAGCTTCCAGTGTGAAAGGTGAATGGAACGATAAGGCGGAGTCGAATAATTAATTCTCCATTCCGTCTTGTGTCAAATACACTGAACTGAAGTAATCCAAAACGTTAGGTACCAGAACTTCTTAGGCTTCGTGGTCATTAAGGCGTTGTCATTTTCTTTTGAATAACGGATGTTTCACCAATCTGTCCACTTTGTTGTTAACAACGTAAGATGCAACCACATTGTACATTCGGATCTGGCGAGAGATGACGAAACCTTTGATCGAGCAGAAATGGAGGCAACGGGAAAAGTTTGTGGCCATTCTGTTACTCCTTATCCTCAAGATCTGGAAACTCGAAGAATAAAAGGTGATCTGGCTGACTCTTTCAATCTGTTTTCCACAGATCTAGCAGATACGCTTAATACGCGTTCCCTTTTCTACACATTCAGATGAAACTCCGAAAATTGATAACTCGGTCCTGAGCAGAACATGCGAAGAAATTTTCACACTCCAATAGTTATTACTTAGGCGCAGTTTACTCCAAGAAATTGTTGAGGCGCAAAATTAGGAATCCTTCGGGTTGTGAGATCTTTGTCTTATTGCGGATCTCGTACCCTCTTTGATTTCTGTCAATCGTTGAGAACACTTCTACGTCACCCTTACTCGGCTCTGTATGACTGCGATAATTGCAAAACAGACACGCGACGGGTACAAAGAAAAGACTTTCGGAGGCCGTAATGGGTTGAGTATATTTTGACAGCAGCGTGCTAGCGGAGTATGCGTGAGAAACGCGCGACTGGCAACGGCGCTGGATGGTCAATCTTTGGTGAAACACGGGAAGGAATAAATCCTTGTTTCGCTGAAACGTCCTCATCTTCGACTATCATTTATATCCTCCCAAAAAGAAAAAAGGAAAAAACAAGAACAAAGTAATACGAAAAAGCAAAATTGCACATTCTTCCTTAAAATCAGACTATTTTGTTTTACCTTCTAGGATTATTTAAGGGTTTTGTACCACGGTGCAGCTTTGTGTATAACGAAAAGCTTGTTTACTAACATTCTCTCTTCGCCGGGATGGGCTGAGCCCTATACCTTTCCATTGCAGCAGAATGCAGGCTATTTGAGCCGAAAGTTTGGGAAACCTGATAGCAAACGACAATAAAAGCCCCGGAGTATGATAGACGATAGCTTTTGTGGTTGCTACTATTCGAGGCAATTGAAATGACCCACGCCGGTGTGTGATTAAAGACTCTCCAGACATATGGTCGGGGCGTTCCCTGTCTTCAAGCTTGGTGCCTTGGCGGCAAAACAGATCAGCAAGCCAATTGCGAATTTTTTAAAGCGTAGGGCCAAATCCAATGTGATTTTTCGGCGTTTTATTTGCTTGCCTCCAGCCCAACGTGAGTATTGTATGCACTAATGCATACTCCTGACAGTTTATCATTTATGGGAAACTCGGCTAAAATTGAGCATCCTGGGTCTGTCAAAGCCGACTGAAGTGGCAAAACTAAGCGAAGATGCCGCTGCTGAACTTGGCGCTGAGATGCTCGGTGAAATTATAATGTTTACTTTCGGTGCCGCCATCTTGGTCTTGGAATATCGCAGACAGTCTCGTAAAGAAGCTGCCAAAGAAGAAGGCCTACAAAAGAAAATCGACGAGCTGACAAATCAGATAAATGAACTCTTCACTATGGTAGAAATAGAGAATGCCAGAGTGAGAGAAATCACGCGTGTTGTTGGGACTATTTATCCTGATGCCGATCCTTGTGAAGAATCTTGAATTTGTATATACTGTAGTATACAAAAATAGATGTATTCATATTTCAGACTTCTGATTTGTTTGTATTTTATCTTGGGGATAATGGTCTCTGTTCTTACTTTTAGGTTATGGCGTTGTTTCGTGGTAGTCCGCAGTTCATATTGGGGATTGATTACGGAAGTACCCATGCATGTGCTACAGTGTACTCTTTCGGGCTGGAATCATTGGGGTCATACACCTGCAAGGTTAGTTTAACTGTTTGTTGCCATATACTAAACCATGCGCAACTGGATTCTGTTTAGTTTCTTGCGGTCCAGTTCAGTTCATTTGACACTAGACGGAAGTGACCTCGGAGGCCAAACTAGCTCCCAGAGTTCTCCCAATGGTGTGCACAGAAACTGGCGTCCACCTCTGCGAGTCATATCTCTGCGTTATTCTTGAGTTCCATCGACCCCACTTCCACTGCAAAGCAGTAGTAGGGAAGGAGAAACTCATCTCACCCACTCGGCCAGAGGACGGTTATTTCTTGACTTTTCAAAACTGATTTGCGTTGCGAAAAGTGACGCAAGCAGTCATTGAGTGTAGATGTACTAATTCACTTCATCCCACTTACGAACTTACTCTAACTTAAACATCGTGGCCGCATGTGTCGCAAAGCTACATTTGGACAACTTATTCCATCCATTTGCCACTTACTGGAGAAGTGCGCCGTAGCTATCAGCCGAGAGCGATGCTTTATCAGTTTCTTTCCATTTCCCCTGACTCTGGAGTCGGGGTATTCGTGGGGAAGTCTCGGGAAGAATTCCACGCCTTAATCAGATCCCCTCGAGCCCTTTGGAGTTCCAATGATAGTAAGCCCAAGTTGTCAATCTCTGCTCATAGGTCTTTTGTCTTTGACCTTCGGTCATATGTGTGGCTGGTCGTTACACCTTCTCTAGGCAGTCCTTATCTTTTTGAAAGAATGAGGACCACACCTGAACACTTATCTAAGTGAGGTCTATCGAAAGTCATGCATTTGAGCAGGCAAACTGTAACTTCGTTCTAAGAGGTATTCCTCTGGATTTCTTTGCCGTCTCTTCATACCGGATAACCCGCTTAAACTCTAATGTATCTTAGATGCCAAGATTCCTACTTTGTGTACTTTATCTTTTGTGAAAAGAGCATTGTCGTGCGCAATTTTAATGCCTTCCGCTTGTTTTTTTCAGCTTTATGTGTTAGTTTTTATGTTTTTCCTGCCGATAATACCTCGTGCAGAGGACCCAACTGGATTCACGTTTTTCGCAAAGAAAAAACTTGGAGACTGTAAGACCATGGATAAACCATTTACCAATATTCATCATCATTAGCGTTCAGCATTGAACAGCAAGGTAAGCCTCACTGACCGCTGCCTTTTCCCGAGATTTACAAGTTTCTGTATTCAATGGGAACATGGAGTGTACCTATATACAGGCGGAAAAAGATAAGATGCCGCTGCAGCTAATACACAGAACACAGTCTAACTTTACAAACGCGCATCTTCCGATCATTCTGATTCGATAGAAAATGACAATATGATTGCCACCGTTCGCGGTTTGCTGCCATATTCTTCAGTGTCTCCAGCCAGCTGGTGACCAACATGAAAAACAACATCCCGAGTACTGAATCCTGGGGCTTTTCATTAGTGACCACCCTTGTGTCCGAATTAGCCCCCGATCCGGAAGTAAAGAGTCCTACCGTTTGAAAATTCACTCTCCTTCAGTAACCTACGATGTGTGCCAAAGTAGTGATCATGTTGTCGTTTTCTATCGAATTGAAAAATTTTGTTTGTGCAGCTAGACTGTGTTTTGTGTGCTGGTTACTGGAGCATTATTATATTTCCCCGTTCGTGTCGATCCACTCCCTGTTCCCCTTGAATATTCACTCTTTTTATAGATTCGTGTAATTCTGGTGAAAAGGCAGCGGTCAGTGAGGCTTGCCTTGCCGTTTAACGCTAAACGATGATGATGTTGACGGTGATGGGCATTCACTCCCGTCGTCGGACTTCAGTGGATTCACCGTCAAGAGAAGACAGTGAGTAGGACTTCCCTAGCGAGGGCTATTTAAGATGCGCGTCATTTGGAAGCACTTGTAATGGTGTTTATGGCACGTAACCAGCCTGGAGCTTGAGATGCCTACGCTCGATCTTGCTGAGACATCATGTCATACATAAGTTGAAGAAAACATTGTCTTTACGTTGAGCCCTGTGGGGATAGAAATAAATGTCAGCTGTCAGGGGACCAGTTGAAGAACTATATGAACGGGGAAAGACTTTGAATTCGAAGAGGTCACTGATTGCAAAATTCAGCCATATCGCTTACCGTCTCCAACTATCTTTTGGGAGACCTTGTGAGGCCCAATGTGGCAGCCAAATGAAGTCTATACGAGGCAATCACTGGTCAAGATTTTTGTGCCTCTGTCGTCATTGACTGGTCACTTCAACCACTATTTTTTCGGAGAACAGCATACCGTGGGACACTCGTTCTGTAAGGATGTGCTGCACATCCCAGAGTAATTTTCCCCAGAGTAATCCTTCGGTACTGCGAAGAGAATACCCACTTTTCGCTGAACTGTCCGTTCCTGTTTCCGAGTCGCATAACAGGCCATACCTCAGTGCCGCTGTGTCTGCTCGATATTCCGCTAATGTCTGAGAAATGTGGAGCGCTCTGGCGTTTTCCTGTGCGTCCCCCAGGTGCCTGTGCGATATTGAGTGATTTGTTAATGAGGGGTGCACGTTAAGCTTAGCCAGACGTTGGCTAAAGGGCATTTGATGGCGGCTGTTTTCGACCCACTTTTACCCGGGTGCTCTTATCGTCGTGAGAGCCGATGCTTCCGAGTTGGTATTGGTGTCGTAATTTCTCACAGCTGGCCTAGTGGAATGAAGCAGCTGACTGTTCATGCTTTGCAGAAGCTAGTCTCTTTTCAAAAGAAGTGTATAGCCAAATAAAAACAGGATATTGTGGGTGTTACTTGTTCAGGTCGCAACGTCGCAACGTCGTGACGTCACAGCGAGACTACACCTTGACGTGGTGTGACGACCTGCGTGCCTCCATGATCCAACGAGCTATACAGGATGACTTATCTCAAGCCGAAGATCCAATCATGCCTAGAAGGTCAATGGGTAGAGGCCTGACGAAGTAGTCTCCTGGTCCTCCAAGTTGGGGGTTGATCTGAGTTAGCAGCTCAGTCGGAAAAACGAGTGGAAGAATAATTGATAAAAAGTAGATGGGGTTCCAATCACCTATACCCCACTGCCTTGCGGTCAGGTTCTTGTCAGAACCAAAGGCTTCGGTTAAGAACCCTAATCTTTCTTCTGCTTAGCAGCTAGACAACCTAGAAGTACCCGTCCATCAAACCCCATGAGGTACTCGTGTAAAACGAATTCCATACTGCATCGGTCATCGCGCAGGGTAATCAGGACCGTGTTGCCCATTACACGAACGAAGTGGGTAGTGATAAGTATGCCATCTTTCGATGGATGTCTGCTGTGTCAGTGAAACACGAATTCCGGCTTCGAGTACAGTAACTCAACTAACTGCATATAATGTCTCGCCAAGCTAGTTCTTGTCCATTTCAGGAGACGAAAAAGTTCA
>LUCM01000766.1:11094-21503 GCA_008360955.1 Fasciolopsis buskii | reverse complement strand
CACAAGTCAGAATTCAAGTGAGCTCTATCGTTTATATAGTTTTGTTGGTTGGCCTTGATCGATGTGTGGACTAGCCAATCACGGAATGGGCTTTTATGAATCTTTTCGCGGACATATGAAATATTCAACCGCGCGATACTTGAAATAAGGTCAATTTCGAAATATTAAGAAAAGGACAGATTCTTTTGGAAAATTAATAGCAGGAATGAAATCTGCGGCTCCAAAAACCTTGGAATGGTCATCGACCATAACAAACTTACATTGGAGGTAAAAACTCAGGGGTAATACGCATGAAAACTACCATTCGTTAGTCACAGTAAGGAACTACCGAATCACATGATCCAAGTCCTTTCTGTTTATCGATCACAAGTTACAGAAGCCAAATAGGTAAGTAGGAACAAGAATTGTGGCATGTGGTCTAACTACTAAGTAGTGATTAGTACTAAAACACGAAAGTCAAAATGAACTCGAATTTTAAATTGCTTATGATTTTCCAGACCTGGTAATAGTCGCATGCAAACCTCAATTTTTCCGCGGTTTCTCCGGTCTTCTGATCTAGCGCTGGATATACGCAAACGCCGTGACACAGCATAATCATGCAGTAGCTGATTCCTTTGTGAATAACGATTGATTCAGTCAAAATGCGAGCAGGCTGTTGGAAGTGCTTGAAATACATTTGTCAGGGTATCATGCGATTCTCCTAACAACATTGGTTGAGTAATTGCAATCGATTGCAACGATGTAAGAGTACAGTGCTTACTTACTGCATGCCACGAATAGCTATGAACCCGTTAGAAAGAGCACAGTCTCGGTCTCGATTTAAGTTTTGCCAATAAACCCGTCTGAGGTCCGTTGCGTCAGCTATGTAAACAAATCTAGTTGAACCTGACCATTTGACCCGGTGCGGATCGCTTGTCCACTCCTCTGTTCTGACTACTTAAATTGATTATGGTTCTGACTCACTTCAAACCAATCTAGGCAGTAAATGACCTATAGTGCGCGTTTGTCGTTCTTCAGGAAAGAGCCTTCGACAGCGAACTTCGCGAGCTAATTGGTGCTCTTCTTGCCTATCCGGAACAGAATAAGTCAACTACGGAATACAGTCGACAACTTCTGCGCGTTTTACGTCTCCTAAACTGGTGTTGTCGTCGGCAAACGAATAAAGAAAACTTGGTGAGTTTTAATCGG
Source organism: Fasciolopsis buskii (assembly GCA_008360955.1). Lineage (NCBI taxonomy): Eukaryota > Metazoa > Platyhelminthes > Trematoda > Plagiorchiida > Fasciolidae > Fasciolopsis > Fasciolopsis buskii. The sequence continues at coordinate 20,315 of LUCM01000766.1, read as the reverse complement.
TGTCGGCTCGATTGAATTATCTCACTTGGTCGAGGCAGTTTTCAGTGTTAAATTCATTATTGAACACGAATTCCCTTGTGTTTGATGACCGCCGTGATAGGGGCGTGCGCGCTTTATTTTTGGGTGCCGTCGTAAATCTTGTGGTCCTCGAAATGTCTATAAGTTGTGTTCAGTTTGGAATCAACAAACGGTATGCGCCATTCGATGCCCGTGGATTTGTCTTTCTTGCACACAGATTGTTTCAGCAACGGGAACAATCTGAATCAACTGCTACTGCCCTATCAGTTTACTTCGTTCCTAGACGGTATAAGTAAGTTTTGAGTGAATGAGTGGGCGAAGCATCCATCAGAAGTAATCTACCAGTTTCGCGGTTATGATAAATCGTCAAACATGTGTACTCTGTATCCCCCCATTAGACCGTCTTTATAATTTTATGCTCTGTTGTAATCCACCACAATTTCATTTTACTCATGGGAAGCGGGCGTGAAAATTCGTCGGTTGACCGTTCACCCAATGGCATATGTGCGCACCGCTTATGCATCAAACAAGGTTATGATGGATATTAGTCTTCGTTTTTTAACTAAGCGATTCTAATTACTTTATTTTGGTAATGTTGTCAGTGACGTTGGATGGCGTTTTTTTAGTCCGGTGCATTGTTTGGCTAACGAATCAATGGTATCACTTCAAGTAGTAAGTCAGACGGAAGACAGTGTGCATTATACTAATAACGTTCATTTTTGCTGCTTTTTATCTCCGTATTTTCAAGTTTTATTATTTAATTTAACCATTAATACTAAGAAAGTGGTATGTTTTAATGGCCTGTAGCTAACACTGAACCAATGAGGAGATGGGAACCGTGAACAATTACTTGGAGTGATTCACAAACAAATGAGGTCTCAGTAGAGTTTCTTCTGATCTTATTGAATGCGCAAGGCAAATTAAAAATGCTGTGTCGAAAGTGGCAGATGACAAATTCAGATCGTGCACTAAAACGGAAACAGGACATCCGTCTGCTTGCAGGCTAAAATTCGAAGACAGCGCATCCTTTATTTGGAGTTAGCTCCAGGGAATTTGGCACCGTGCTGTTTCAAAGATTGTTTTTCATTGGAGAAATTATGCGGTTACAGGCTCACTGAGGATGCCCTTCCGTTGTAAAATCGGAGCTGATTTGCTGCACCAGAGGTCCCTAAAAGTGAATCACTTTGTTGCTAAATTCTCTAATGGGGAATTGTCACGTAATTTTCCTGGACTGGCATGCCAAATAAAATCATTTCACGTTTCCATTCTCTGGACTCGAATGGCCGAAGCAGGTCGCGTATTTACGGTGATCTTTCATCCGAGTTCATCAGGCAAAGTATGTTCTCCCGGGGTTGCATCCTTTCTCCTTTTTTCAATCTTATTATTAAGCTGATTACGGGGTAATCCAATTCTCTTAGGGGAATAGCGGCATTACTGTTTCCTCAGGCTGCAAACTGTTTGATTTGTAATATGCGGATGATGTGCTACTGTGTAAAGACCCAAATAAAGTGCAAGTTTTTTCGACCGTTTGATTGAAGGTATAGATATGTTTAGGATGCGTTTTGTAATCTCAAATCCGAACTCTGATCCCTCAGGGAAAGATTTTGGTGAGTCAGATTTAGTAACTTTGGTGGTTGTATGTCACCTGGAGGTGGTATATCGGATGACATACCTTACCTAGGGGAGGCTCGACTGGCATTCACCAAATTGAGGCCTCTTTGGCGTCGATGTGATGTCTGATTATCAATCGAAGGTTGAACATACGCAGCAGCAATGAGGTCGGTATTACTCTGCGGTTCCGAAACATGGATATTGAGAGCAGAAGATATGCGAGAAATTTCGATATGCGAATACTGTTGTCTTTGAATGATTGGGGAAATGTGGTCGGAGAATTTTGAGTAACTCAGAAGTTACGGGTAAGGTACTGGGTTTCTGGGTTCTATCTTTAGCAGATGCACTGAAGTTAAATCAGCTAATGTGGTTGAGGCATGTTTTGCGAATGGTCGCAGAATGATTCCTTCGTTGTAATGTCCTACGAAGCAGGCAATAGTTGGGAGATGATTCGAGTTGGTCAGTCGATGACTTGGGTAAAACTATGAATGCTTTAACCAGTGGGCTAGTTGGTATATGTGCAGTCAAACTACGGGGTTGGGATCCGTGGGATCCCCAGAGCAATGGTTGGGAACAATAGGTGATGTGGGGTTTTCGCATTGAAAATTTTTCTTTTGCATAGTTCTTCAACTTAGTATTTTACCATCAATCTTTCATTATTCCCCGTTCTTTTTATGTTTGAGCTGAAGATGCTGTGTGGTGGCAACTGCAACCGGAGCACGTTGATGCAAGGTTAATGATTGTCAAAACTGAACTGAACTGAACTTTTCCTCATTGTCGACCATACTTAATGTCTTATAAGCTATAGAGTAGACTCATCTAAGCGTCCGAGTTATATCAAGTCGAATAAGAGCTATTCCCACGTGTTACTCTTAATGGTGAGAATCTCATATTGCTTCGACACAATAAAAAACATTGCACGTGTAAATTTCGTTTTCCCATTTGCATCTCATTTGCAGCTTTCAGTTTAACCTACCTGTCCTCTTGCAGTCTAGCCTCACTGAACCGGAGGTATCGTTACGTCCAAGGGGACCATTGCTGCTAGTCCTTATTTTTTCTGGTGAAGTTGTTCAGCCTTTGTTCCCATATTTTTTTCCCTCTGTGGTTGTCGTTCCTGTCAGCTCGCTGTATGCCGATTGCTGTTGTCAGTGCCGGGTTATCAGACCATCCAACTTTGGATGCCACAAGGCTTATCTGATGAACTGCGATCGCTCAGTCGCATGTTACGTATTGTACTCCGGTAAGTTATCCCCTCCGTGTATTTCGTGCTACTCTGGATGTACAGCTAACACTAAAAGTCATTTCGGACCTCCTTCGCATCTCCAAAAGATATCATATTTTCTAATTCTGTATGCATAGGTGACGGCACCGAACCTTCTATTTCGGGTATATCGATTGAGTCTCTTCGGTGTTTTAAGATACTCGATGGATGTTGTGCACGGCAAACTGTGCGCGAACTTATTTTTATCGCTTTCAGTTAGAAAATCCGTTGACATGAGTAACACGTCGTACCCTTCTCTCTGTACCATTTCAGCTGAAGTTTCAATCGAATGACCTAGCTGTCTACGTTGTTCACGGCTCCAAGTTGTATGCCGTCGTGTGATCTGAAGCTCGCTTAGCAGTTCGGTTTCAGTTTGCAGAAACATTAACCCTGCGCTAACGTGCTTCTTTGGATGCTACATTGCAGATCCGAATAATGGTGAAAAAAATCCCGAGTCCGCCACTCGAAGTACAGAGAAGCATTTTACATGCAAGAACACTTAGACATCCAGTCACGTTTCCTAAGCTGACCAACTATCATGTCCAACAATCCGATGTACCCCAAAGTGATAATCTAACTTGGGATACGTCGGAGAATTGATTCACTATGGTTTTTACGATGCAGCGATTGATCACCTTGATGGATCCAACCATGGTCTGCATAGGAGAACATAGTATACCGAGGAAGTCGTTCTGTGGGTATGCGCAACACACATCCTGAACACCTCAATCTGTTAAAATTCAATGATCATTTGGTCGACTGAACATTATTATACGAAACTGTACGCTAAATCTAAAAATTGCTGATACACCTAAATATCGAACCCCAAGCCCGAATATCTTATACCTGACCTCTGAGTCGCTCCGACAGTTGTGCCACCACAGTCCAGCAGTGCTTTAAAAACACTGACGCCGAAATACGGGCATTTTTTGCACATATCCCGTCATCAACAAACATGTGTCTGGGATGCATAACGTGACCGACCTTACTGTTGTTGTGTAGATTTGACCTTTGGTAGACGCCCCGGCGACACCTCAGATGTCTCAAGTCTGTAAAAACCAACCTAGTTTTCGGTACACGCGAAGACATTTCACCCGGCATGCAACCACTAGGTGGTGTCCAACTGCCCAAATTACAAAGCATATCTAATTCGCTCTTCAATGGTTTCGGTCCACGCCAGTCCTCCGACATTACTTTACATTTCAGAGACGCATCGCAGACACAGTACGGTTACTGAGACGGACAAGAAACACTTTCAACTCACCAGAGTCTTCAGTCAGTAGCATGACATTGTCCGCACACTCTTAGTCAAACAATTTACTGTGAGCAAATCTTAATGCCGCGCAATCTGCTCAAAGGTTTATGGTATATATATGCGACTTTTTTTACATGAGGTTAGGGATATCTCCGTATTCCTTTTGATTACGAAGTTAACTAGAAAAGATGAAAGAATCCAATCTTAACGAACATTAACTCTCTTGGTGGGGGATTATGACAAACACGCGCTTGACTTTGGCTATTTTCACGAAACCTTTACGAAAGGAGAGTTAATTTCTCTGTAACATCCGTCAACGAGAGTCGGCGCCACAAAACCGCTCAGTTGACTGAATCCGATATTCCTTTCAGATCATGAAGAACAAAATCTTTTTCTATGTACGCTATTAGTTTTTCATAATGTTTCACTGGCTAGTTAGTGTTCGGTTTAAGCCCCACGAAGCCGGAAACGGATTCATCCCACGTATGCAACTTCCGTGAGCCTTGGGTCATCGTCATCATTGCTTGCAGCGGTAATCGTCAGAGTGAGCTTCACTGACCGCTGTCTTCCTCATTATTTTACTCTTTGGAATTGACAGAGTGATCACCATGTGAACGAGTTTCCTCTACGGAGATGGTGAGAGAACAGAATGCAGTAGTGGTCGACATACAGAATAAATAGTTTCTATGCAAGCACGAATTTTTTTCAATCATTGGGATTCCGTAGATAATGTTAACACGGATGCCACTGTTCATGGCTCTCTGACAGACCCTTTACCATATCCACCCGATTACCTACCGAATGCTTTGGATCCCAAACTCCGAGACGTAAAGCACCTACGTGGCCTAAGTTGGTTGCCAGTTTTTTCATTCTATGTTGTCAGTTGGCCTGCACTTGATTTGTTCCCCTCCAAGGGCGGAACGGAAAACAGTGCATTGTACAGTAGATGTGTCTGCTATATGCAGCACATGACCCGATTGCCGCGGTCCACTGAATTGGATACGCTATCGTAGGACATTCTGTGAACCAGTTCCTTATATTCGATTCCTAACATCAGTACTCCTTATGTGGCCATTCTCTCCAATCCTTGAGCTAGCCCGCAAACAAGGGTGATGGAAATCCTCAATGCAATTAACATCCTCCTCCCTTAAACTCGTTATCTGGCAATCGTTCAACATAAATGAGCATAGCACGGTGCAGTGCATACAGCGAAACATTAGGTAGGCGCTACATGTGCTTCAGTCCAATACGCTGCTTGAGTCATTGATATGCACGTTTTCGTCTGCACTGTAGCACTGATATCCTTCGTCACGCGGCTCTTGTGGAAACTGAAATGGTCTACAATCTCTTCCCCATTGAACAACAAGCTCAGAACCACTGACATCAAGTACCGTAACAACAGTTTACGCTTTGAGGATTCAAAGCACATGTGGAATGAAGCTACAGCTCTTGCGATTCTCGTTCACGTTCGTATATTCCACACTTTCAAAAAAGTAGATAAGCCCGTCGGTTTAATACAGATTACACAGGTTTTCATTATTTGCCAGTTGATCGCTCACATCCAAGATACCTCGTTAAACACTCGCCACTATCTCGTTGATGATGAAGTTAAACAGAACTGGCGAAATGAGACACCCCTCTCGAACTCTACTGATCGTTTCGAATGAACCCGATAGTTCACTGTTCTTTTACGTAACCAGAACTATACAAGTACAGTGGAAACATTAAATTAATGAACTTTTGCGGTTTGTCTTTTCGGTGAGGCGAATAGTACTACCCGGGCAGCTGAGTTGAGTGCGATTTTCAAATAGAGAATTGTTACTGTCGGCCAGTGATGTGTTTATGGAGCGTTTCAAGTGATTAGAGATGGGTAGGGTAAAAATCTGGTTGATCTCAAATAATGATAGCAGGGTACTGTCCTCTTTCCGGATGCCACGAAACGAGGAGGTAAGTGGTTTTACCAAAGCTTCATCCAAATTGAACAGAGCTATGAGAGCTTTGTCGTGATCGGCCGCTTCTCCACCCCTCGGTAGTCTAATGCTTGATTCTGCTTCCATTTCCGTCGAGAGGTCGAGTGACACTTCCCGATGATCCGCAGGTGTTCACTTTGAGGTCGATAAACTATCGCGCAATAAATTAAAAAGTTCCTTGGAGTATTCGGCTCAAAAGTCGAGTCTTTCCCTTTTGCCAAGAATAGGTTTTCCATTTCTATCGGATATCACCCCACTTACCGGATTTCGCCGTCGTCCACTGTCGCGTATTGGTTTAAACAGTTTCTCACTGTTATCCGAAACAGATGCTTCTTCAAGCTATTCGGCCTATTCGGCGCACAAAAGGTGTCTATCCTTACCGGAACTTTTTCGCAGTTCGATTACCTGTATGATTCCGTATGTTGCTCATCTAGCATTGGATATCATATGTCCTTGCATTATTGGGCTCACCGACTTTTGAGGAATCTAATGTCCTTGATGATCATAGGATCTGGGATCGTAGATCAAACCTGCTGCCTTGCACATTACGCGTTTGATATAGTCCCAGTGCTTCTCTGCGTTACTGTTCGACGGAGTTTCTGTTTTGTTTATTACCCATACCGTGCAATACAATAGTAGTGGCAAATCCCCTAGTCAAAAGACATACTGTAGTGAGGGGGAGATGGTCGTGGGATCATCCACGTTAGAGCCAGTTTAGTGATCCTACTGTTTGAGAGGAAAAATTGCAAGTGGATAGGAATACAGAAAGCTGGAGGATATTCCACATTTTAGAAGTCCGGAGTACAAACGAAGAGTGAAAGAGAGAAGTATGACATAGAGGAACAGAAACTTGTTAAGGGTGACTAGCTGCCTGTGTGCGAGAAGGTTGAGAACACGTTACAGGAAGAGGAACTGTTGACATAAGCGCCGAAAAACAGAAATCAAGACAGTATTGGTAGGAAGCTGACAGCCAAGTTTATGCGAAGAAACACTTGGCGCGGAACAGAATGCCAACTTTCCGCCTAACGTGAGAAGCAAGCTGAGATATGAAGGAAGACCGGAAAAATTAACTAATGGATAAACCAAGGTAAGAAACGATTTCCATAGCTCAGAAAAGACGAATTAAAGGACAGATGTGGGTAGAAGGAATGGAACTTGAAGGAAATTGAGAGACGGGAGGTTTTGAAAGCATTAGATATAACGTTATTGTTGGAGCCCCAGGAAAAGTTGTGTTCAAAATCTGAGTTTAGGTCATACTGACAACGCAACGATTTCGATCGGTGTTGGTGTTTGGATAAAGAGGAATTTTGTAAAAAGAGAACCATGGAGGATGGCTTTTGGACGTGAGGTTTAGGGTTCACATCCTCTCACCGCCGGTCAACATCCCCATTTTGGCCGCACCCCCATTTTTGAAGATTGATGTCAACCGTTGCTTCATTAATAATGGGAGTTAGTTAAATAATGAAGTGATTGAAGGAGAGGAATCGGAGTTTCCACGACATCAGTTGAGATTCGTGACTGGATATGTCAAGACTTGGTTTCCCGCAGGTGGCAGCTGAAGAGCAAAGGCACAGACACTGGCTTAACGAATAAAACGATTGAAAGGTATAATTGACATTTTGAAGTTTTGGGTATCTGTTACGGGGGAGGTTTCAGTTTCAAAAAAGAACAAGAGAAGAAGGTTGAAGAAATTGGGGAATAGTGTCGATGTTACGTTCTGTTCGCAAATGGTAGAGACGGTAATGAGTTCTTGTTGACTTTTTGTGTACGTAATGATAGCGCAAAAGACTCCAACTGGAACTTATTTTGGCGATTATTGTCCAGAAACAGTTGTACGAATAAAAACCAGGAACAAACAAATCTAGCACAGAGAAAGAACAATCTGAGTCCACAGGTTTGGATCATAATGATCGACAATCTTCTATTGATTCACACTACCGGTGATCGGTGACATTATGATCATTCTGCGCCGGATGCTGTGAAATTGGAGGGCGTCACGTGATCAAGCGACACTTTTGATGGCTAAAGATTTTGTCTACCAGAAATGGTCTGTGGTCCGAAAAAATCGGGTGATCACCACTGTCCTTCTGTTATGTGTTACACCAAATGGGGCCTTAATGTGCCTTTTCTTCTCTCCCAAACAATCAACTGCAGCATTATAATCACTAGCAGCAACCGCAACGTTCGTCGAACTTACACACTGACGTCTCTGGGACAGGCCCAGTAGAACTTTTATTTGGTCTCTTTTTTCTATTCTAACTCCTCTTCGCAGAGTTGGAGCATAACAGGAACCTATTTTTGCACATGAGAAATATGTCCTGCAGTTTCTCATTCTAAGTGTTGCTGTCAGCTCTTATTAGGTTTAGGTCACTTGTTATCACCGATCTGCTAGATCCGTTCTACATAACCGTACATACTTCATTCATTTTGTCCTTCTTTCCTTTCCATTTCATTTTTACGTATATTATCGGCAGAAAGCCACTGTGAACTAGTTCCAGAAAGAGATACTCGAATTGGTGTAGGCTGCAAAATCAAGGCTCTCAGAGTATGGTAACCCATAAAATTAAGGTCAAAATATTTTGATGTTGATCAATGGTTCATAACTGGTCACCATCATGGGAAATATGCACATTTGATTCACTTTAAACATCTACCACTAAATTGTCTAATGCTTGGATTTCATTGATATCATTGCAAATATCTTTTGAAGAGTCCTCGTCTTCAGAAAATATGCGGCCGTTAGTGTGGCTCGGTTTCAATCGAAAGTTAAGATTGCTCAATAGATTTTTTGTGTTAAGCTTCAGGCGAAGTTCATCGACTTTGTGAAATGTCGCCAGTGGGTTTTTCTGCTCTCCATTCAAAGTGGGAGTAGACAAGAGTCGCGCGGTAACATTATCTGGGCATTGTCGTGGCACAAAATGCTTGATAACACGCCCGATACTCACAACGGTTTATTGTCAAGTAGTGCGGTAGGTGGTTTTCAGTCTGTTAGCTCACATTTTCTCAAGCCTCGTCAGCCTCTGAATATCGGTTCCTTCAAAGTGCGCACTTTAATGCAGGCTGACCAACAGGCGTGTTTGGCTCTGACAGTTAACTGGTTCACTTT
>LUCM01000765.1:0-171133 GCA_008360955.1 Fasciolopsis buskii | reverse complement strand
TGAAGGAAAGTGAACTGTTTCAATATACTGATTTATGTCGCTCTCTCTATGATCCGGGCCAACTCGCAATTCACACATATAAACAAGGGAATAGTTTATTTTCTCTCATAAAGGCTGAAAACCTCAAAAAGATGCAACAATCCGGAATAATACAGCTTCGTGGTTGGGGTCCGAAAGACCCGTCAACTAGATGTCTGGAGACACCGAAGGATATGGCAGTGGACCGCGAACAATGGCGATCATGTTGCCATTTTCTATCGAATTGTGATAATTGGAAAAGTGCGTTTGTACAGTTGGACTGTGTTCCGTGTGTTGGCTACTGCAGCATTCTTGTCTTTTCCTGTCTTTGTAGGTTCACTCAATGTTCCTGTTGGATATTCACTCTTTTCATAGACATATGTAACCTTGGGGAAAAGGCAGCGCGGTCGGTAAGGCTTGCTTTGCTGTTAACGCTGAACGATGATGATGAACTACACAGCCAATTACAGGTTCCGTGTGCCAAAAAGCTAGTTAATGGTCTGTGGGATCGGTATCATGTTATGGCCAACATGCAGTTCGAATTCCAACTGTATTTCGGGAGTAGTGGCTCATGGGTCAAATGCTGAAGCGGGGCATCTGCGTAAGAAATTGAAATCATGACCATACCAAAACAACGGTTTAATATGGGCCGAGAGAAGTCAGTTCAGAATCTGCGTGAAATTGTCGAAACGAACAATCTCAAGAAAAAATTGACTAACCGAGGATGTTTGTCGTTTTGATGCCTTTAGGAATAACGCTGCCCTGGTAAAATTTTTGAAAAAATTTTAAAAAACGAGTCGCATCTTTATAGGGTAGGAAATGCGAGCAAACATGTTTTCTGGAGAAACTTTTGTCATGGGGCGAGGTAATTCAAAGCCACCACATATGAGTGCGTGGTTAATGATCGCAAAATATGAACTCGACTGGTGAATTTGAAGTTTAATGGTGAAAAGAAATCCTACAGTGAATTGCATGGCCTTAGACAACATTTTCTAACTCCCTTTAATTTTATTATTCCGGAATTTGCTTCAAGTAAACCCATCCCTTAGGTAGTGAGAGACCCATTCTAAGCTCCAGTCAATTTTCAATGGATACGTGTGGTGAAGCTGGAATATAGCTGCAAACAGGAAATTCACTCCGACATAACCAGCCAAATTCACTGTACTTTAAGACCCTGACACTAATGAAATCCTCACTGAGGGCTTGAACCATACCATAACCAGTAGTACACTATCCGCATTTTAACGGGGGCAACAGCCTCTGCTGGGGCATTCAACTTAGTCATTCGTAGGCTAAACGTTGATACCGAACGATGAATAACTTCGTGGACAGCAATTCCATTGCGAACACACGCTTTGCACGGGAAGTGGTGTTCCCACATAAGGATGTGGTATTGGAACCGAGCATCGTTTAGCAACGCGACTTTATTCATTCAATGGACATGCACATACTGGATGTCATCGGAAGCACGCGGAAAAGAAAAAAAACAATGCAGAAGTAAAAAAATATTTTACGGTGCACACTTCACCTCTTCATCTCCGATTTTCCACTGAATTCATAGTTTCTCTAAACCCCGTATTGCTGAGCTTCCTAAACCGAAAGACGAGGTTGTCTTAAGGGATTCCACAGTAGTTTTTGATTAAAAACCTGATCCGCAAGGTAGCAGAGAGGAACATGGCGTTCACAACTTGTTGGGAGTCGGCTAATGGTTCATACACTGTTGAGCATTTTACATCACAGGCCCGGCGATCCTTGGGTTCCATCAGAGCCGAGGAGTGGCGAATCCGGTTCATACGCTTCTGCTGATGCACAATATTGTAAAAGAAGACAAATCACTGTGACCATATCGAAGGCGAGCCACAAAGGCCACGTCACTGCCATCAAAGTAGTTTGGATACTCTACGCGAACAGCAAATAACGAACAAAAACCCCACACATCTACACTCCCGTTGGCGCTTATTCGATAGGATTGCTATACTCATGGCTAACCGCCGATATGGTGTCCGTTCGCTTATCCTCAACTTAGGGGTGTTCCAGAGAGCATCTAGCTAAGCTCTTCGCGCATACTAGAGTAAAAGCAACAACCCGCAAATAATTCATTATCTAAGACACGCACTTCTCAATTCACGTCAGTAATAAGTGGCAATGTTTCCCTGCTTCTCCAATTCTGTCAGTCTTTTTTGGCAAATAGTAGATGAAATCGAAAATACCCAAGACTTCTGCGGAAATACCAAGATTGTGATACCGAACTGTAACATTATACACTTGAATTGTACTTTCATTGAACTTGTGTACGTTTAACAACTGCAACCTTCATGAATCCTTCGTCGATGTTGTCAAGCCGTCAGGCTCAATACCTCCACGAAATACACTCACTTGCTACAACTCGTGTGCTTTGCTGTACAACGGCTGCAGCGTCCCAGGCAGCAAAGTAGGGGCCACTCAATATTTCCTTGAGTTACCTCGTAAGGTCATTTACAGATAAACCAAACTGACTGAATTTTCGTGCAACCGCCTCGTAGTTTTATTTAATATCCGAAATTAGCCATTTGCTGTAAATCACCTTGCGTATTACTATTATGGTCCATATGATGTCCTTGAATTTCGCACATTCGAATAGACTTGCTGCCACCGGAACGATAACTGGGGTATGTTTTACACTTTCGAGGTGCAAGATGCCGTTGCAGGACTAGACTGGGTTGAATCATAATCTCATTCATGCAGAGGAAAACTTAGATAGAGTAGACGGGTTAATAAGCACCAGTGAAAGGGGCAAGTCCTAAAACCTCCAAGACTCAATGAGGAGCCGCACCGGTAACCGATAGCCTGAGTGGAGTACAGCTACATAAGGTAGCAGTAGGTAAGGTGGCATAACCAGTCAGGCGGCAGCGAACTGTCATCTACCGCCAAAGTGACTTGGAGATCTGGGATTGAAACTTCTGGCCCACGCTTAATTCACTTCACTTGAGTAGCTGCTCACACTTGGTGGTCGTGCATCAAATGGAGTCTTCGCGAATACAGAAGGCCCGATTGGAATTCACTAAACTGAGGCATCTGTAGCGTCCACGTCATCATCATCATTATCATCATCATCATCGACATCATCATCATGGTTCAGTGATAAACAGCAAGGCAAGCCCCACTGGCCATGCTCCCTTTTCCCCAAGGTTAAATATGTTTATGAAAAGAGTGAATATCCAACAGGAACATTGAGTGGACCTACAAAGACAGGAAAAGACAAGAATGCTGCAGTAGCCAACACACGGAACACAGTCCAACTCTACAAACGCACTTTTCCAATTATTACAATTCGATAGAAAATGGCAACATGATCGCCATTGTTCGCGGTTCACTGCCATATCCTTTGGTGTCTCCAGACAGCTAGTTGACTGGTCTTTTGGACCTCGATCACGAAGATGAGAAACCCACTTTGCCTAGGTTTGTTGTGCATTTTCTCATTCCACGTTTCCACGTCATCTATTGATCTCCGCAAGGCTTGTTCGACTCCGTGGGGAGAAAAAAATAGAGCATGGTATGGTAGACCAGCATTCACCATAAGTAACGCGTGACCCAACCAACGTAGTCTACTAGGCTTCATACGTTGAGATAAGGTATTCTCAGAATCAACACCTAACAATAGATTCCTCACCTCTGCATTACTCACCCGGCCACTCTATTCAATCCTACCGATAATACATAGACATCAGTGGTCGAAAACCTCCAAGCGACAAACATCTCCCACACGCATATTCTATGTCTCGCAACCGTACAACAGAACTGAGTGCACTGCGGCACAGTACGCACGACCTTTCCACTTTAGTGAAATATCAGGCAGATGCCACAAGTGCTTCAGTCCGGCGTAAGCCGGTCTAGCCTTCAATATACCCGTACTCACCTCTACTGCCGAGCTACCACCATTCGACACGCAGCTACCAAGGTAAGTAAAAAGTCAACAATCGTTAGTTCCTCTCCATCCCGTACCAAGTTCGGCACGACTGTCGTACAGTCCTATAACAGCACTTTGCACTTTGTAGGTGCAAAACACATGCCAAACCGAGCGACCGATCTCGAGAGTCTATCTAGTGCGCGTTGCACATGGTCCGCAGACTCGAAAAGGCACACAACGTCATCTGCGCAATCTAGGTCATATAGTTTCCCTCCATTTCCCAGTTCGACTCCTACATCTTGGAGACCTCCTAAAGCATCTTCCATTACCTCGTCCGTATTGAAGTTGAACAGGAATGGAGAGATGGGACACCCTTGTCGAAAGCCGCTGGTCGTTTCGAACGAACCTGACAGTTCACCGTAAACCCTCACCCAACCAGAGGTATGCAGATACAATGACCGCAGCAGATTGACAAAATTCGCTGGCATACCATTCCAGTGGACAACATTGAACAGCGCTGTCCGAACGTGCCCTGCAAGTTGACCTCGAAACCGTGTTGCCGGACATCAAACCAAAACTGTGCTGCGCTATGTTGACGACACGTTCGTAATCATTAAACGATCTGAATTACAAAGAACTTTCAGTGTTATCAACGGAGTTTTCAAGGAAATCAAGCTAACTATGAAGACCCAGCATGACAACAGTCTGTCGTTTTCAGACCTGCTCGTCACACGAACAAATACAGGCACATTAGAAACATCCGTATACCACAAAAACATGCATACCGGTCAAATTCTACAATTTCAAAGCAATCGCCCAGGCTGCCACAAGAGAAGCTGCTTCAAGATATTTCAAAAGAGCACAATCCCACTGCATCAATGTGGAACGAAGGAAACAAGAAGAAAAACATCTGTCTCAACTATTTCCGCGTAACGGGTACACATAAAGCTTCATACCACGAAGCATCAACGAAATGCGATACCGAGAAGAGATCGCAGAGCAGACTAAACCACGAACCGTGTTGCCATGCATCAAGCATATCTCTGAAATGACAACAAGGTTACTCAAACCCCATGGAATTGAGGTGGTGCACAAGCCAACAAAAGCTCTACTAAGGATTCTATCAACCGGTGTCAACCAGGGCAGCATTATCGGAGTTGAGACCTTAGCAACTGTCGGAGTTAAACTAATGCCGACGGTGGCCAAGCCGATAAGGTCGTGGCGTTTGGACGTGAAGGCCGCGAGTTCGAACCCTCCCACCGCCGGTCAACTACCCCACTTGGCAGTCCCCTGCCGGCCACAGCCCTCTTCCTGCGAAATGACGTACAGTGTTATTTCATTAATAAGAGAAGTAGAAAGATAAAAGATGACTGCCAGTCACTCCATGTGCCCTTCCTGAAGATGGGCAATAATCGGTGACTCGCCCCGCGATAACGGGATGCGCTCCTCGTTACAAATATTACGAAGCAAGGATGTAAGAGCTTTTGACAGGGTTTCTCCATCCAGTTTGAAAAGAACTGGGGGAAGTTCGTCGGGACCGGCTTCTTTTCTCACACTCATAAGTCGAATATTCTACTCGACCCCCAGTGTCGTTGGGGGGTCAAGTGACACCTCCCAAAGATTTGCAGCTGCACACGTCGGCCTAAGTACGTTAGCGTGTCGCCAGCTAAACTGATCCTCGAAGTGCTTAGCCCAACGATCGAGAGTTTGTTTTCTACCATGGATGATCTCTCCATTTTTATTCCATACGACTTCATTAACTGAAGCTCGCCGCCCGTCGATGTCACGTATAAGCTTAAATAGTCTTTGAATGTTACTTCAAGCGGCCTCTACCTTGGCCCACCAGTTTTCATGGTCATTTTTAAGGCTTATCGTCGATTGACGCCGTAGCTGTCGATGCATCCTATTCACCTCCTTGCAGTTATGGAGCTGGTGTTTTTGCCCATTAGGCCCAGTGACCCCTTGAGATCTAGTGTATTTGACGAACGCCAGATCCAGGACTACAGGCGAAATCTGCTGCCAAATTCATCTCTGGTTTGATTTCGTCCCAGCACTTATCTACTTTCCTGCTCACCAAAGTTCTTAGTACGTCTGATATTTTCTGTTCATAGCTGTTACGAACAGCCAAATCAGATAGGCGTTCGACGGCCAATCGGGCTTGTGGCCTGTGTCGATGGCCGTTGAGCTGAAGCAAAAATCGCGTTAAAACTAACGCATGGTACGATACGACGTAGGTGGTCCAGTACGATCTACAGTTTCGGACAAAAGCGCGTCAAAGATAGCTTACTGCAACATGGCCGATCTGACTCGTCGAGATAGGGCGTCATGCCGCCATGCGACGCGAACTGTGTCGGAAATTCGTACAAGACAAGAATAAATGATTGTCTGCACAAAAGTGGAAAAGCATTTCCTCGTTATCTGTTTGCGGAGCACGCTAGACGCAGTGCGCACCTAAACAGGCTTCCGTTACACTGAGTTTTCCAACTCGCGCATTAAAATCACCTGCCATCACTAGAATATCAGAGCCCTTGTTCTTACAAACAAAAGTGACGAGTTCATCATAAAACTCGTCTTTTTGCGTGTCAAAGTTGCAGTCTATTGAGGCTTATGCCGAGATGACACAACTGTCCTTCCTGACGCCGACTGATCCCTCCAGTCTCACGGCGCGCAAGCAACTGTTAGTCAGGACCCAGTCTAAAAGGGCCGCCTCAGCCTCCTCACTTAAGACTATTCCTACACCACATTGACCCAGAGCTTGAGCTGCTTCGCCTCCTGAAGTGTGCCGGAAATATCTTGACGAGATATTAGATGCACTTAGTTGAATTACTCCACTCGAATAGTAAATTCGTGTTTCATTGACGCAGCAGACACCAACCGAAAGTGAGTCTACTGTCAGAGCCAAACACGTCTGTTGGCCAGGCTGCATTAAAGTGCACACACCGAAGGAACCAAGATTCAGAGGCTGACGAGGCTTGAGAAAATGTGAGCTAACAGACTGAAAACCACTTAGTACACTAATTGGCAATGAACCGTTGCGACTATTGGGAATGTTAGCAGTGGGGACACTATGGGTAGGCAGAGTGAGCAAAGGGATTGTGTTGGAGACGGAAGAGAGGCTGAGCAAAAGGAAGAACTGGGCAGCAGCATACTTATCACTACCCACCCCGCTCGCTGCAATTGACAGTGCGGTGCAGATCATCCTGCGCGACGAACGATGCAGTATGGAATTATTTGTAGGTGTGTAACTCATATGGATTGATGAATGGGCACTGCTAGGGAGCCCAGCCGCTAAACAGAACAACGATTAGGGTTCTCAACCAAAGCCTTAGGTTCTGAAAAGAACCTGACCGCAAGGCAGCGGGGTACAGCTGAGTGGGCGCCCATCTACTTGGATCAATTAGTCTTCCACTCGTTTTTATGACTGAGCTGCTAACTCAGATCAACCCCAACTTGGAGGACCACGAGACTACTTCGTCAGGCCTCTACCCATTGACCTTCCAGGCAAGATTGGATCTTCGGCTTGAGATAAGCCATCCTGTATAACTCGTAGGATCATGGAGACAGGCAAGCAGCTACATCATGTCAAGGTCCAGTCTTCCTGCGACAGGGCGTCTGCATGACATCTGGTTACCGGCCAAAGGTCGCGTTTATATAAGAACGGCAAGGTTAGTCCTACTATATGGCTCAAGGACATGGCTGCTAAGGGCAGATGCACAACGACTTTTGGTATCTGAATATCGGTCTGACAACATGATGCAATAATTTTGTCAAAAACTCCATGCGTAAGACAATGGACCGTCGGGTTCAATCTTCAAGAAAACCACATGTGGTTGTACATGTTTCTCACATACCCAAAAAACGACTATTCAGTTGTGCGCTGTTTTAGATAGTCAAGTGGGATCCAGGTGTCCAGTCGATGACTCAGAAATGGGAGCCTCAGCCAATAGCTGGCCCATGTAGGTCCGGTTAGAAGGCCCGGTTAAACCCCATGAAATCTTATCAAGCGACGGTTAAAGACTAGGTGATAACGTCTAATGTCGCAGTCTATGGCAATCTTGCATCCAGAATATTCCTTTTGTATAGTGTTCGCAAATTATTACCTTGCGGCCGACCTTTTACTGTTATTCGTTCCTTTTCAAGTAGTGTCGTGAGACATCAACCAAAACATAGTTTATGGTTGCAAAAACTGAACTGAACCACCAGCACCATGGCGGTACAGTGGAGATGATACGAGGGCCAGAGGTAGAATGTCCGTTTTTTAAGTCTTCTTCTGGGTCATCTATCGTGCAGCAGGTTCAAGCTTTATAAACTCGAATGGGCATTTTAGTTCAATTCAGCTTCTGTGACCATTAACCCAACATTACACCATCTCGGACAGTTTGCCGGTAACTCCCATTTAAAACACGGAACGTCGAGCACCCGTGAGTAAACCACTGCTTGTTCTAAAAGAAATCACCAAGTGCGTCAGTCAGGGGATCAGTTCAGTGCAAGAAACGGGGATACTCATGAAGACGTAAATTGCGGTTTGGTGAAGATGCTAGGTGTTCAGAAACTTTGGTGGTAATTCGACGTAAATAGGCAATTCCTTATATTCTTATATCCGGTTACCTATAAAATCCAATAAGACTGAAAATTCGAAGCAATTAAAGGTGACTGAGTGAGGACAATCAGGGC
The DNA here is from genome assembly GCA_008360955.1 of Fasciolopsis buskii. Lineage (NCBI taxonomy): Eukaryota > Metazoa > Platyhelminthes > Trematoda > Plagiorchiida > Fasciolidae > Fasciolopsis > Fasciolopsis buskii. The sequence continues at coordinate 162,555 of LUCM01000765.1, read as the reverse complement.
ACGATGGAGACTTATTGAGGTTGTATTCGCACGATTTCAACATTGAAACTTCCAATTGACATTCAGGAACGATGACAATTCAATGCAACTTACCTGTGTCGTAGCTGCTGGCACTGCCTAGTTTAAGATTAGACGCCAAACTCTCCTTGAGGTGATCTCGAGGCTTGAGGAACACAACTTGGAGCTCTTCACAAAATACCAATGACTGGACGTCGATTGGTTTTATGGTCACCGGAACCCAAGAACCTGTAAGGTTCAGGCTGATTTATCAATTACACACACCTTCTACTTTGACTTTGCAGGAGAGTGATGCGGTCGTTATAATACAAGGGCCGTTCCTGGCATCGAAAATACCCGCCTTACCAACGCTCAAAATGAGAATAGGAATGGCAATCTGTCTTTCGTAGAGACGTGGCCTTTTGGGCGGTGATCCATTCATTTCTCTTGGGATTACTGCGGAGGGGTCAGTTGTTTCTTTGCCGACGTGTAGTTGGCATATAGAACAGGACATATCTGGGTAACAGGCGAATCCCCGACAATCTGCACGGGAACATCGGAAAATCGTTTTCCCAGTTGGCGTATTTTCAGAAAGTCTAAGGAGACCTATATCTCGAATTCATGTAACTTACGGGGTTTTCTTGTTCATGGAATCCACAATCTCTTGCAGCATATTCTCATGCCACAAAACCCCCAAGGTCAAGGAGCGCAATTATTGAAACTAGCTCCTCAGTTCGGTACAGCTCACTTCCAGTTCCAGTTAGGTTGCAGGAATTTGCGGCGGGGCATCTGACTGTCCATATTCTTATACCGGAAGCTTCTTGAGTCAGAAGATGCACCTCCTGGATCTTAAATCCCTGCTTAGTTGGCGTCAGGGACATCATGCTCTCTTGACCGCATTATGACAGGGCAGACTAGGTTTGAAGCCCGTAATCAAAAATATGCCGAGGTCCTTTGCAAGCTGTGCCTTTTACATTGCCATCTGGTGCCCGTTTGGACCCATGTGGTGGGCGGATTTGGCTTCTACTTACATTAGCCGCTGTCATTTGCTCATTCTCAACGGAAGATCAAGTCATATCGACCACTGGAAACCTTTATCCAGATCCGTCTGGATAGGTTCACTGTTTGCGTTTCGCAACACTATGAAGTTATCTGCAAAAACATGACGAAGATTTTCCGATTCTTTGGTTATGTCTTTCCTTTATTTTTATCCTTTATCCCTTTATTGTTGAAATGACAGTTCACGTCATTTCTCAGGAGGAGGGCTGTGGCCAGCAGAGGGCTGCTCAGCGGGAAAGTTGACTGGTAATGGTAGGGTTCAAACCCGCGACCTTCACGTCCAAACGCCACGATCTTATCCGTTTGACCAACGCCGATCAAACGTCAGGAAAAGCATTGGTCCTGAGAGACTCCTGAGGCAACGAGCTATACAGTAATCCTGCGCCTGACGAACAACCTCCAGTCTCTGCATTATCTAGTTGGTCACTTCAGCGTGCACCATGAAGATTTTCTCTTTCTGCAAATTACGGAATCCAAGGCTTCCTGTAAGTTAACATACCCTCCTACCTTTTACTTCATCCAGGATGCTAATGCAGTTGATCAGACAAGAATGTTCGCGCCAAAAACCATGTTGTTTTACCGTTCCGTTGCGCAGGACCCATTCAAGTGTTTTTAACAAGATGGATGCCATGTCCGCTGATTTATAGCTGCCGCAACTCTTTGTGTCCCCGCTTTTATGCACTAGTGTGACTATCGACGCTTGCAGGGCCGCGGGAATCCGCCCTGCATCCAGCGAAGAATAAAATAGCTGGGTGGAAGTTTTCACCAAGATCTCCAGTGGCCCTACCATCGGTGGGCGGATCCTCTCAGGCCCCGCGCCTTTCAACTAACCCGTTTGTTTCAGGCTTCCCCGCACCTCCCTGATAGTTTCATTTGACATCTCCACCATCAAGGTAGCGTGGCTCAGTGTTTGTCCTTGTGCCCCCTGATCCCTTTTGTTCACAACTTGGAAGCGTTTCGACAAGGCAATCAGATTCCCGCTGGCTGCTGATGGATCTAATATACTGGTGGTTTTTCACCCCACCAACGGTCGTACTTAGAGCTCTTTCAAATTTTTTGTTGTTGTAATGGACTTTGAGGTCGCTTTTAGCTGTCCCGATGACACGCCTCTCGCAGGCGGTTCGGCATTGTCGCTAAATGCGCGAAATCTGCCTTCTCTCTTGTGTACCTCAAGTGGGCTCGGTAGCCAAGTGCACCCTCTAATCTCACGAAGGCCCTTTGTTTTCGCCTTCTGGCTCTTGTGATTTTTCTCTACCCTGGTGGTAACCCACTTCTTTGATTCTGCGAAGTATTTCATGTAAGTCTGTTATTGCCAGCCAGGTGCTCTTGCTTGACCCCACTGACTTTTCACGTAGCTATTACTCCTTTCTTTATCCCGCTGCGTTCGTTGACCCAAGTCTAGTTGCCCGCATTCAACCATCACTGAAGACTTCCTACTGCATTTTTCGCAGGCTACCAAGCCCAGCAAAGACAGTTTCATGCTGATTACGACATGGTCCTTCCTACCTTTTGGTTCTTCCAACTCAACGCTCCGCGCTATCGTTATCATCGAGCCAAGAACTGAAAATGCTCAACTGAATCTCCATCGCGCCATTTGTGCAACATGATGAGCAATCCTATTTGCGTGCAAGAACTTTGGTAGTTTCTTCCGAGGCCCCTGATGGGCTTGGTCAATCTCAAGGGCATTAGAATCCGGCCCGTTCACGGGCCCCCAAACCCCGCTGAGAAGAAACAGTCCCGCGCTGGCGTCGACCTCTGGCTTCCGTACACATATCCAGCTGAAATTCTGGAGCCACCAGTTACGATGTTAACTTCTAGGGCCTGCGTGCTTCTGGCACGCATTTCACGGCCTTTATGCGATGGACCCTTTTCTGCTACTATGGTGAACCCTCCGTCTCCATCAACCTCCTATATTCATTTTGAAGAATAAGTATTCCCGCGTCATTAATTCAACGCTTCTTTCCCGGTTGCAGTCCGGTCCGAGTGACAGTCACCAAGTCCACCTCCAGATTCCCAAATTATAACTATGTCCATTTATTTTTCACACATACAGCATTTGCGTAGGTGATTCTCATCACTCCTCCTTGCCGTCCTTTTGACCACTGAAGGCAAAGAATTGCCAAGCTCTCGAAACTTATACTCAAGACACCCGTCCACATTTTCCTATGAAACTCGATAGCTTCACTCACTCCGGGCTTTCGGCATCTTTTTCCTGGTTCCCCACTTATGGGGCAAACAACAGTGCCTCTTCAACGACTGGGTCTCCCAGTTGGCGCCCGCCAGCTACGTTCAACTACAGCCCCTCTAAGCGGTTTGTTTGGCTTCGGTTGCTATCTTGACGTGTTGCACGGGCCAATGGCGGGGCCTATTATACCTGAGTCCCATGTTATCTTTCGTTCCCAGGTCTCCTACGTTCAGCTCCAGCGACCTGGTTTTCATTGCAGGTAGAGGTAGTGCACTTGTTTCACCCTCGACGAGGGAGAACGTAAATACATAAACGTTTTTTGTATACAAAGCAGCGTCAACCTATTTAATCAGCAAACCGGTGGAAAAGAGAAAATAATTCTGATCTGTAAGTAGCGAACATGCACGTTTTCGTTTTATTTCATTCTTGTTTTTTACGTTTTGCTCATTGTTTCTTCCAGGAGTGCGGTAGTGGTTCTAAGATGAGTATGATCCCAAACCCCATCCAGTTATAACTTGGGGCTTCTCTGGTCTGCATCTTAATGGCATTCTTGGGTAAATTGTTCCTTATGGGTACCACGCGATGCTCGAAATGTTTTACAAATTCGTCCTAGGGCGATGTCTTGATACGTTTTTAGCACTTCGTCTGACGGTGCGCAAGATATACCTCGTGGAAATCATCCTCCGATGGAAATGAACAAAAGAACTAGATTAATCGTTATGCTGCCAACTTCCAGATCGGTTGGACTTTGGAAATTGGAAATATCGAAAAAGCCATTATTTTTTTTAATGGCCTTCCTCTGTACTCGCTCCAGTATATCGCTATCTCTGAAGAGCATGGAACGTACGATATGGCCGCCTTACTGAATTATGGGGACAATATAGGTGCCATAAGTAATCTGAAAAACTGCAGGGCTCAACAGAAGATTGTCTTACCATGGTAAGCTCAAGGAAAGCTAATTTACTGGTTAGCTTTTGGCAGTGGGAAGAGGAAAATGTCTTACTTACTCAGAATCCTAAGTTTCCTGATTCTCAGCATTCTGGATCTGGGAGCTTCCTACAGTCCAAAGCTGCTGAGCCTGAGTGTCGCCAAATGCGTAGTTACCTGTTGTCGTTACTCAACAAGCTCCAGCTAACGAACTAGCGCCTCAGGTGATCCAGTGCCAACTGCACTACTGCAGGCTGGGTAATCAATGTGGCGAAACCATCGACGTACAAAACAGTGTTCTTTAGGATGTTACACGGAAGGTCTTCCTTATAAATCAGAAACAAAATGGGCCTAAGCACGGATCCTTGGAGCATTCCGCTACGGATTGGAGAGGGAATGGAGAGTGACGGATCCGCCTTAACAGTGAAAGAGCAACTTGTATGAAAACTGCCACAATGAGTTAATAACTGGCCAGTAACACCACGAGGCTCCAATTTATACAAAAAGGGACTATGCAGGACCCGGTCAAAAGCTGTTGTAAAGACAATGAAGATAGCGTGTGGGACCATTACGTCGCCGAGTGCTTCCGTCAGGCTGTTCATTGGACACAACATGTTTGTGATGCGGGCTCTGTTAGGAAACAAGCCATATTGGTGGGGCGACAGATCATTGTTTCGTAGATGTAACAGGATGGTACTCTTCGGAGTCCACTCAGGAATTTTGTTTGGGTTACTTGTCAGACTATTGGGTTCGCAATTAGCTGGATGGCATCGAATCCTTTTTTAAAATATTTGGTTAACAATTACTTTATTCCAGCATTCTGAACGATTCTGAAGAACGGTTTCTGAAAAAGCGGCGTCCCCATCCATTAAGGTGCGGAGTCAATGTCGTCCGGGCCCACTGAAGCGAAGGGTACAGCTCAAGAAACAGATTTCTACTTCGTTAAGGATAGTTCCGGTGTATAGTCTGCTGGCAGCAGCCGGTATTGGCGTCTGAAGAAGGTAGAGAAAACGGGCGACATAAGGATTGGCTTAAAGTGAGACGGAATGACGTGCCAATCAAGAAGAGGTTGCCCATCGCCACGATAAAAGGCGAGGTGTTGCACTTGGTTTTTCTGTCCTTTTCCTAGACTTATAAAAAAAGATAAGCCTGGGAGTTCTCCCCAGACGATCTGTGGTTGCTTAATTACAAAGTACCTTCTTATTCTCGTTTTCATAGGTTGCAAACAATTCTGAATTGACATTTGTCTGGCTGTAGGCCGGCGAACCTGTACCTAGAAAAGCGCTTGGAGGGCTCTTGCAGAGAGGGGCCGGATGGAGCGATGGAAGTGCAGCCTTTCCTTTTCTGAAATTGACAGATGACCAGCCTGTTTGATGCGGCTTTTTATGCCGCCCTGGATGCATTGGATCAGGTCATTTACGTCCAAGTTCCAATCCTTGGTCCAATATTCGCAAGCCAGAAGGGTAATCATTTCCCAAAAGTCAGTTATGTTGAAGGAAAAAAGAAGTCTTCTTTGTGACTGGTATGTGAGCCAACGAAGGATGCACTGAAATTGAATAAAATTGACACTTCTGCCTAAGTGGTTTAGCAAACTGACCTTATCTATCTGGTGGTCTTCATTGAAGAGCACTGGGTCTAGAAGAAAAATAACTTTGCCCAGCTCGGTACCTGGTCCGCTCATTGTCAAGAACGGATCTGGGCCTGCATTTGGTCAGTTCAACGGTTGCATGTCCCAATAGTCTCGGCCAGCTGTCATTAATTCAGTCGACATGTGGTACCTTGTAGTCCCTAGAACAAGGAGACTAGAGAAGTAACAGCTCTTCCGCAAATGACGAGGAGTCCTGAAGGATGACTTGCGGAGGACGATAGATAGCACAGATCTGTTGAAGTTCCGAAGAGGTGTACTGATCTTAACCAATAATTTAGTTCAATTCACTTAGATTGGCACAAGGCAAAAGTGACCCAGAAAGTTCAATATGCATTCAAATATTTTCTGATGTTATGAACAGGAATTGTTGTCAAGGCTGCGAGTATTTTCTTCTACTCGTTTTTCTGGGCATACTAGCTGCCCTTTTTCCGCTGCAAAATTGTGGCGGAGAAAGAAAATATCTCACCCCGCAGTGCTAGAACATTCACTCCCTTGGCACTCCAAATGGGCTCGCCATGTCGAAAGCAATGCATACTAACTTACGTCTCTCCACTCGCTATCTAATTCTACCTCAAAAGTCTTTATCTCTAACATGATTGTGGCTATTTGTTGTACGTACTAAAACTAGCTGTTGACCTTTTTGAAAACCAAGAACAATTTCTTAACACAGTATTCTAGATGGGGCCTAACGAAAGCCTTTCATAAAAGTTACCGCACTTACGTAGGACAGTTTTGACCGTAGCCTAAAAAGCTTTTCATTGGCTTTCTTCGCAGTCATGGCGCACTGATGAGCTCATTTTAAATCCATCATAACTTGGATCACAGAATGCTTTACTTTGGTTACTCAGCACATTCTGAAATGGCCATCATCCCTTGCGACCGCAAATTATTCTGTAGCGTCTAGCTTGGTTGAAAATTCCTTTCTGATTTGCTCGTTCCTCCCCCGATACCATACAACTCCTTCCCAGCTTGTCTGTGATGACGCTGATTTTCGTTGGCGTCTATATTCGGCTCGATGTATTTGCCCTTCACCGTTTCTTCCCCGTGCTCTCTATTTGAGATTATTTTGCGGATATTTGATGCAATCACGGAGCACTTGAATTGGGACGGATTCTTCTGCTACATTCTAGTTTTTTGGCAATTTTCATCGACTGCAGATGTTCCCTTCATTTAAGTTGATCTGATATCACGCTGCGGCATGCGTTCGTTGGAAGTAACCAGGCGTGTGGAATCTCTTGTATTTGCTTGAACCACGGAATAGTTGCTTTCCATTTATTCTCTTTCATGAAGTATTCATATTTTTGTCTTACTTTTGACATCCTTTTAGCTGGATAGTGACCAAGACCCACTGCCAAAGTTGGGGATGTGATGCACACAATTTCTACTCATTATTAATATTGTAGAGTTTGCGGATCGATCTTCTTCTTCTTTGGGCCTCGCGTCATACTGGGCTGCGCGTCGCTTTGATTTTTCGAAGTGCTATCCAGAATGTGGGAAGTCTGTTTTTGAGCAAGTCGTGCTTTTAATCGCTGATTGGTTTCATTCGGACCAAAAGTCAAAAGTTCGGTGGTTTCACACTGAGTTCTTTGGAAGTAAAAGCCTTTGTCCTATGTTAAGTGGCAGATCCCACGTTTTCTGTTGAGGCAATATCTTTACGTTGTGCGTCTCGTCCAGAGAACCCGACCACCTGCAGTTCAACCGCAAATATCTAGGAGACGGCTGCGTTGTGGTAAAATCATTTACAAATAATAAAAATAGTGGCCCGAATACCGACCTCTGGATGAATCCACTAGTTATCACGCTTTTGCCTGACCTAGACTGTCCGATTCGGACCATTCGAAAATTCGCCCATACACTTCAGTAACCTGTCACCTATGAGAAAAGCTAGCAACCTTAGCAGCAGAAGGGCATGGTTTAGTTCATCAGACGCCTTGCTGCAGTTGAGGCAACATGCCTGTACCGCCACGCCCTAATCTAGTCTGAGAGTGACCTGATCTAAGTAGCACATGGAAGTGGAAGACAATGCCTTAGTTTCAGACGTCCACGTAGAGTGGAGCTCATCATGGATTGCGGCTTCTGTACAGGCATACGCCTTTACTGATGGTGCATACTAGCGCTTCGCCGGGGACACCTGTAAGGCTCAGAGGCCTGTAATTCCTTCCTTCCAACTATCATTGCCGTTCTTCTGTCTAGTGATGAATATACATGCAGCAGATCAGTTTTTGCCAGCTAACAAATCGGCCCAGCCAAAAGGTCGGCTATAGGTTATATAATGACTGCGTCGGTCCCATCAAGGCCAGTAGATTTGCTAAAGTTTAGCTTCCCCAAATGTAGACGAACCACATCCTCTGTTATCCGCATGCGGCTATGTCAGGTGTCGGGAAAGGAAGACCCGATCCTCTACAAAAGCCCGTACCCACGCTATGTACATTGATGAATCAGCCACTTGGTACGCATGCCTTGGCGCTATCATCCACTGCATCCGTTGTTAGTGGGTCGATTCTCTCCCTGGGTGAACTCTTCGACTGGACATAAACATAATCTTTGTTGGACTGCTTCCTAGCTCACTTGACTAACTTTGCCTCGTAGTTCTACCTGCCGTTTTGCATAGCCTAATTTCTATGCCTGACCTACCAAGCCTTTGCCTGGCTGCTCTCGCGGACTTTATGCTGGGATCAGTTTCAGTCTCATGCAGCGACGTGTGGCCAAAATCCAATGCCAAAACCAATGCACAATTTATCTGTAAATACTACGATGCGACATTATAAACCTAATCGATATATTGTCATGAGCGAACCCCAAATATGCAATCACGAGCACTGAAAATGACAGCCGATTTCACTGCACAGAAATAAGTGCACGCGAGTCCCAAAAGACTGTGTCAAAATGGGATGTGGTGGAAGAGCAGAGAAACTTTCGGGCAAACGGACGCATGCAAAATGAAATGCCAACTTTGATTGCACGACAATGATCCCATTAATTCTGATAAAATTGTTATTCAGCATGCGCTCCTCAGTTATGCTTTAGGCTGATCATAATGCCTGGCGCGGAGCGATGGTAACGAACTAAATTACCAAGAGATGAGGGCGATTCCAGTGGAAAGAACGAAAGCTGCTTCGTGGAATTTGTGGGTTTTGTAGTCAAATGATTCATGAGGATAATGTCGTCTAACGAGAATTTCATTTGAATCTTCGGGAGCGTGAATGGATGACAAGCCCACGAGAAGAGTGCATTAGTATGGGAATGGTTGGGCAAAGACTTTCCGGGAACGCAGCCCTGAACAACGCAAATAACTACAAAACCCATCGTGTGAATTCGGAAAATTTTGGTCCTCTATCCACCCTTACGCGGGAGGAAAAGACAATAATGTTTTCCACCGTACGACCATCCGAAAGCCAGTTCACTTGACTCAATGGCTTTGGCACATTTTGGCCGCTCATTTCGACTGACGCCAGTGGTTTCTACAGTATTCTGTCAGCGGATTGACTAGTTTTCTGGATGACGTCATTTTGGCAGGCTTTTGGACACCCGCCTGCGTTGGGACGGGAAATTCATTGCCTGCGACTACAAACTCAAAAGGCCTAGATGGAAGGCACACGCTTCCTTGCCGCTGACGTCGCGTTCGTCAAAATGGTCTCGGTTCGGCAAAATACAACCATATGGTCATTGAAGCTAACTGTGGTTAACTTCATGAAAATGGCTTATTGTGACGCGGATGAAGACCGTAAAAATTGCATCGGGAAGACAAACACATCTCCAAGGTCTCAATATATACCTCGGGAATGCCACGTTTGCAGCACATTCAAGAAACTATCAACTTTAGAAAAAACGGAGGGTACCCAGACTGAGACAGAAACAAACACCATAAATGTTATATTACAGGGCAAACAAGTTAACCATCGAGTCACGAAAATAGCTAGTTATGCTTGTTTGTTCACGATCAGAAGTCTATGCCTGTCGTTTATCCCGTTACCTTTGGAGTTTTGTACTAAAGTTTCTCCCGCAAAATTTTCGAAAACCATTTCAGTCGGAGTCGTTCTTCTCTCCAGGAAACCCTTAAACCAGAAAGGGTATCAAAGGGACGAGAAATCATTTACTGAACCAAATAAATTTTTTAGGCATTGTTCGTGTGGTAAACCTGTCACCTTTGAAAGGGGCACCGCTGGAGAATGTGCTATACCGATGGGTGCTCTAGAAGGAATAAGTGAAGCCAATTAAAGGTTCCAAGTGTTCGCACCGTGGCTTCCACGCCGGGCTTCTCAGAGTAGCCGACACGTCATCAGGCGTCCACCAACGTTTTAGCTTTATCTGTGATTTGGGTCACGTAGGAACGATGCATATTTCCCTAACAAGGCGGTATAGCCTGCGTGGGCTGAACTCATCTCTATGGACACTTGTCCTATGGTCCGACGATGGAAAATTTGTGCAATACGGACTCACGGAAAATACTGCCGAAAGCACTTGATGTAGTAAACGAAAGCTTCAAAACAGCTTGCCGAATCCGGCCAGGGCCTCCTGACTCATGTGGATCCTAACTTTACCCTATTGTTTATGTTTCTTTCGCATTTGCTTGAAACTCATTTCGTCCATCATAACAACTCGGTGGTTAAGCAACTCCTGTCAGTGAGCATTTGCGAAACCTGGTTGGCGACGTCTGCCTTGGTACTGTTCACGAAACAAACTGTCCCTTCATTGTATCTGAACTTCCTTGCACCATCTCTAATGTCCAGTACAACCACGGCTCCCAAGTTTTCTGTCCAGATTTTCGGAAATTCCTGTGTTCCTTTGTGTATTTTAGCCAAGAGGTCAGTGTAATGAGTACAGGGTCGCCGACACGCGAATGTAAACAAAGCCTGAAACCACAATACCTTTTTTATACCCCGTGAAAAACAAGACAACTTTTGACTCCTAGTGCCACCTCAGGAAGTACTGCGTCTATCCCACTGATGAAATGGGGTCCTGTTCCAAAGTTCACACGTTGACGCATCTGCATCCTCATTTCGGGCGCTGCCCTGTGCATTCTGATTAGTCGCCAGATGACTGTGAAACTCTGCATTTTGCGCCCCATTTGATTCCGCAACTAGCCTTTAGAGTTCCTGCGTGGATAGATGTTCCTTTTCTGTAGTGACATACAAAACCAAAGGGTTGAGTTTGCAATCTAGGATATACTGCACATTGCCAGACAATTTCGGTTTTAGGTGGGTTTTCAAAGCACCACTTCTTGGGCCTGCCTCAATGAGAGGTCGGCATCCGGTAAACCATTTAGCCTGTTTTCCATATGGATTCAAGGCCTTTTTACACGTCTTACAATATGCGGTCAGTTTCAGACAATCTTTTATCGGCTTTGTTTTGAGTTTCCCCGGGAGCAAGCTAAACCTATTTGTTTCTGGTACCGTTTTGCGTGGTGTAGATTCCTACAGCATGTTTTTACTCCAGTGTTTATTGCAACCTGGTCGGTCAGAATGAAGGATATCGTTTCTAACTCACCCACGGCAGGCAAACATTTTCTTCTGGCCGCCACCCATCCCCGAAAATGACAGGTATTGTCTTCCTTGGATAAAGCAGGTAGGACATTAAAACGTTCAAAGATAAAAATACAATTCATCATACCACGGATCTCAGGCGCGATGCCGAAAGTGTTGCCTTGTCTTGTTATTAGTGAGTGGAGAGCTTTGGGCCAGTCTGAGAATTTTAATGGTCCATAAGGGTATTTGTCGCACCACAATGTCAACTGAGCATGTATTCCGTGAAGAGTACCGCCCTCTTTCTTCTCAGTTTGTGACAGCTCCTGTAATTTCTCATCGCCATCATCGGCTTCAACCTTTCCTGAGGTCATGACTTCGCACCTGTTCAAGCAACCTTTCGATGGTAACTCCTGTCTGGCTCAGTACAGTCGTCGGGCATTTTGGTCTTTTGACTCTGTATGAGGTGTCTGCTTGGGGATGAGCACTCGTTTTGTCCGGGATCGTAGGTTGACTAACGAAGACCCAAGAATCCTTCTGAAACTGGATATGGACAAACGGAGACTATGCGGCACTTCCTTTCGGGGCCACTGTGCATTCCTTCAGCCCTACCTAGCGACTGGTTCGTCAACCCTGAGTTCGTGATTTCCTTTAGAGATGGACTGGCCGGGGGAAGCTTCTCCAATTCCGGATAACACTGACGTGCCCCCCTTGTGCATGCACTTAAGACTGATTCAACAGTTCAATCCCGCCATTCGCAGTGTTGCCTTTACCCATAATAAGTCTGAATCTAGTTTGACCGTAGGCTAGATAATAAAGAGCTACTTTTTAATTAAATTTGCAAAGATTCTACCCATACCCAAGCCGCCCTTGTGTAACCTGTTCTGTACAACTGCCACCCGGCTCCTTCATATCTCATTTATAACGCCCTAAAATGTATTTTGTTACACTACAATGCTTATTGTTTCCTCGTTTCCATTGTAACTGTGGTACCTGTTCCCTGTAGACTCTGGTGTTAATCTGCCAGGGTGTCCCATTTCACCTCACCCACCAGCGTCCTACCTAGGTATGGTCTTATCAATGCCACCCTAGGATACCTGGACCATCTCTACTCAGGATTGCTTTTATAACCACATTTTGGCACAGATTTGGTTTTCGGAGAGTTTAAGGGATTGTTTATTTCCCCGTGAAGTTTTGCTTACCGCATCCGTTTAGCAGTGGCAATGCATCTTGAACCAACTCACTCACCCTATCCATATATTTCATTTGAATCCGCGATTCGAAAGGTCACATAGAATGCGATTTACCGTTAATATTCATAATTTTTTCGGAAAGGCGCAGAATCGATAACTGGAAAGACAGAGGAATGCCTTGCTCAAATCTGCGACAAACGGACAACAGCCATACCAGTGGCGGAGGGACAGAATGGGATGCCTTTTGGCGAGTAGCTATTTGACACGGACCTTTAGTTTTTGTTCGGAGGACTCTTAACTACGTTTGACATCACTGGTGGATTATGGGGTCATGGCATAAATATGATATCCCAGAAGGTCGCAACATGCTTTGGGCACGGCCGCGAGAGAAAGAAGGTCTCTTACCGTGGCGTGAGAAGCTCTTCATAATTCGGGATTTCGAATGTAGAAAAATAAGAAGAAACGGAACAAAAGGGCAGCAAAATAAGGAAAAAGATGGGCAAGAGAATTAGGCCGTCCACCAACAGATCTAGGCTGCTTGGGTTTGGATCCAGCTAACCGATTGACAGAAGTGTACCAGGGTGACTCAGAGACGATGGGCGGGGAGCGTCATCTGTCTCCAATGGAGCCGTTATTCAGTATCTCGCTTCGGCCTTGACGGGGTTCATTTTCTTATCCGAGAACGTGTCTCATTTCACGAAAACACTTGCCTTCGAGTACTCAAAACCGTACCGCTGGCATCTGTCTTGATTTCACCATACTGCAGTGCTCATGCTTGATAGCCCGCATCTATAAGCATCTTAGAGATAACGTGGCACAAACTGTCAGGCGCAATTACACCCGGCGAAAATACAAGAGTGTGGGGGCCACCGTGTCAAAATTTTGTTGCGTTAGTCTTAGGGCTGCAAAACAACCTTGAAGAAAGCTTGATTTTTTATGCATGTGGCTTGAGATCTACCACTGTCTACGCCTCGCATGACTGGCTGAAATAGATATGCTTAGTTTTATCCACTACTGTAAAGCCAGGTTCGCTCAACTCTGTTCACATTAACAGACAGCAGCTGATCTGATGGGAAATACGGGCTCGTAACCTAATGAAGAATTTTGCGTACAGGGAATGAAAAGAAGGCTGCGGGAGCGCTCCTGACTATTCCGTACTATCTCTGGTCAAATTTGGAGGCCCAAATGTAGATGGACAATCTTTAACCGCCACTTGGAAAGTTCGACACCTCACTGAACAAAGAATCTAACTCTAGGCAAAATACGTAATTCAAACGAGGGATGTTGTTAGGTATGCAAAGTGAGCTTTTTGATGTAAAATTGAGAATTCGAGAGCCCATGTTTTTCATAAATCTTCAAGAATAAAGGGTGTTTTCTCCAAGATTCATCGCAGGGGAGACACGAGACACCTGGAGAAACGTACAATCCGGTGGTTTTCACTGAACTGCCTCTAGGCAGTAACCGAAGCTACAAAAGGGTAACGGCAGCCACACATGGATCCTACAGGTAACAGCGGCACCAGAAAGCGGAAGCTGCACTCAGGTACTTAGCCTGACTGAACATGGCTTGAGGTAAGTTGGGCGTAGGGTTGGGGGTACTCCACAGTAACGTTTGCAGTGAAGAGAACAGTTGGATAGAAGTTTGTGAGAATTCATATGTCGCGGATTGCAATGCATTAACAAAGAATCTTTTCAGGGGTGATGCGAGAGAAGAATCCTTATGTCCACAGGGCTAACACACCGACGAACAGGACAGAGGGGGCTGTAATAAGAAATGAGCTCTTGTTATTTATTGCGCATTATTATCGGCAACTCTATTTGACCTACTTAAATGCCCCTTGCATTCAGGCGGTGGTCACCCGAGCGGGACTGTAGACTGATATGCCTTATTCCCAAAGCCCAGGAGCACCAACCGAAAAGAATGATAAATATCCGTAAAGCCTTAGCCCAAATACCACGACAAGGAGGGTATTTATGCCACTGGTGGATGCTAAAGCACAGGGGCTGAATGTAGGTGGATCTGGATGCCCTCGCTCGTTGATCGGGAGCACGACCACACCGGCCGATCATCAGAAGTGGACTCTTATGAAGACAGGCCGTTAACGGATAATGACATGTACAATCACTCTATTAGCGCTTTTCCCCCAAGTGGCCAACGGTGAAAATGGTCTAAAGTCAGTGGCTACTCCACTGTCGAAGGCATGGGCTTAGGCACGAGGGGTTTGAACCATGTTCATGGAGTCCCCGGTGTTGTTCCTCGATTTCTTTGACGGCAGTAGCACATCGCTTTCAAGCGGCAGCTTTTCAACTGCCACTGCCCATCGGAGCGCCTTATGGGATGCTATTTTCCTGTATGCTGGCACGAAGTTTACAGCGCTAGGTAGCGCACTGATAGCGGCCCATGGAGCCTTATAAAAGTAAGATTTTGCTGCCAGGACCGGCTACAAACTACCGGATTACCCCCTGATGACTAATGTGTTGCTCATGGAATCTCATAAACGTTTTGGGTATCATTCTGAAGGGAACGTGGCCCGGGCTGCATTTTGGATCCCCACCTCGTGATGCAACGGAACTGGAAGACGTGTTCTTACTGCAAAGGCCTGAATGCACTAGAGTACGGTTAATCTATGGGCATCTAAACTACCAAAAATTTCTTAGGAGTTCACCGTCGGAAATCGCCGGAGATGCAGTAAGCTATCCCTCAAAGTGAGTTGCCATCCTAGCTATTCTTACTGAACCAATGTTATTCTGAAGCGAATGGCAGATTTAGAGCCATTATCGTAGAATGAAGAATCGCCCTAATTTTTGTGAACATCCAATACTGAATTAATCACTGATTAAACAATTTGCCATTTTTTGTCTTAGTTTAAATCGTCACGTTCACGGCTCTGATCTGACCTTAATTCAAATGGGTCCATACTTCAATTTACAAATTCTATCTGTCGGCTACTTTGCTTATAAGATCAGACAAAACTGTTGGCTTGTCTACCCCTTTTTCTCTCTGCACATTTCCAGAATTCCCAGGGCCATCCGGCTGTTTATACGTATGATGTAACCCAAGCTGTTTTGTTTAACTCGTGAATATCGTACATTCTTTACTGTAGCCAGCATTTTTAACGGGCCCTACCTGTTTTGGGCTCTATTGGTCTGCCAGTTTATTCTTCGGACCACCAAGTATGAGCAGACTCTTCACAGAGGAAACCTGGACCGCTAAGTAGGATTTAGCAAATAACTTTGTCGCTTATACATACTATAGTTCAGATAATAGCTTAAGTTAATTTTTGCCCGTCGAGGATTTTCCTCGACTTTTCCACTTATGTCCTTCTGCGGCGAAACGCCCGCATTTTAGTCGTAAGGGAAATAAATCGATGAATGAAAACAAAACACTCCCAGCACGCATTCCAAGATCCGCACAAAAAACGGACCTCTCGTACGGTTGCGACAAGTGGTATCTCGAGCAATAAGGTCGTTTACGCGGTTACCTTCTGCTCAGGGCTCTGGTTGATTTGAGCTACATAGCCCGCAGGAGCGCCACTGTCCTTGATTGAACAACCATCCTCCGAACTCAAGTTCAGTCACTGTTAGATATCGTTTCTGTAATATCTCCAATTTTCAATGTTTTGAATAATGGAAAGAGCCTCAGTTCTCATAAATCTCGGCATAAATTGCCGCCATTCAGGCTCCATTGCCAAGTAGCTTCGGGAACGCGCTGTTGCCGATAAAAATGTCCTGGTGTCCTGCGTTCCGGACGGCCTGCCGCTGAGAACTGTTAAACTCCACGTATCAGATGCATGGAACACGTCCCACCACCAGTATTCTAGTATCAGGCTGCGAAAACGTGCAACGGCACGACTGTCCTTTGCTCCTTCGTTTTCCTAATGAGCTGGCAGCTAAACAGTTTATTAGCACTTCTCGGACGATTGCCAGAGTTGCGCCTTTCAAAAATATGAAAATCTTTGCTGGCAGGACACCCATCCAAAGGGAGGCAAATCGAAGTTCGAGAACTTCGTCAGCGACAAACATATATGCGATGTCAAACACTTCCATAACTATTTACCCCAGAGTACCTTGGATTGGTTGCCCCCACTAGAAGTTAGTACTCCAGAAGCATATAAAGCAATAGCCAACTTCCATGTGTCCAGCCACCCACCTAAAATTGCCCCCACCTCACGAAGTAAGGTTGACGATGATGAGAATATTGATCTCCCGCGTTGTTCCGTGAATGTCCTTGGCAGACCCACAAAATTCAATAATGACCCGAGGAACGACACTCCCAACCCATTGCCCGCCTAATAACATCTGGTTCACGGAGCAGCACCAATAACAACCTAATGCAGACCACTCCCGGTCCACCTGCTACTCTGGTCTCCCTACCTGCTGCCTTGATAGCAACCCATACCGGACCGACCGTAAAGGTCTTTTCACTTGACCTCCGTCTCAACCCGCCCAGAACTGTGGGCGAATTATCTCTGAATCCCACCTGCGCACAGCCCACATAGCTTCCAAACAGACACTTGCCTAGTTGTTTTCCGGTTTCAGTAAATGGAGCTGCCCGAAGGTAGTTGGACGACGACATTTGAAAACCACCCAACTTCCGTCCATTACTTCACCCAATGCACCCCAGAAGGCCTCTGCAAATGTCTTAAAAAGAAGCCAGATCCATCAATCCACTCAAACAATACCTATTGAAGGCGTCATTGTATCCCCCTCCCAGCCGATCCCAAATGAGGAGCTAAGATCTGCCTCTTGTCAGCTCAATACGTACCACCCTTATCCCTTCTCAAGTGCCGCGTCCGACTTCTATCTTCCTTTTCCGCCTACTGTGAACTATGACCCATGCTCTCCATACTCTAACCATCCTCCCCAAAATGACAAGTGCCACTGTCCTCCTGATGTTTGCAACGCCCTGATAAGTCCAAAGATCACAAAACCATCGCCTCTTATGAGCCTTTAACCGTCCTCGTTAATTCAAGCCCATCTTAAACAACCCTATTCAAGAAATGTTTGCTCCAAGGCCAGTAGAGTCCTACTCATTCGCACTCCTTACCATCCTCCTTCTGAATACTTCGTCACCCACAACTACTCTCCACCGTTCATTATGCGATTTTTTTCCAGGAAGTACCCTAGCAGCACGGTCCTTTCAAGGGTTGTATTGCCACCACCGATATGGTTACAAAAACATGGCTTCTACCATTACGAGACTCTACCTCCATGGGAACGATTTTTTATTCAATGAGACATCGGTGCTCCGGCTAGTTATCTGCGAGATGATAACAACGAAAAGCCTTTAAGAATGCAGCCACCTATATAGCAGTATACCATCAATGACCTTCGGCGTTGTCACGCGCCACTCAAGAAGTACTATCCGCTTCTAGTGGAGCCGTGACACTCACAACGGCCCCAAAAACAATTCAACAGTGGTTGGTAATTATGGTCCCTCCCTTTCAAACTGCTGCTGGTCAAACGTCGCTCACCTATATCTAACAGAAGTTGCTTACGCCCTTTGCGATGCGTCCCTTCTGTTACTGGCAATTCATGGGTCTGGAGACCCACCGCCTCCATGGACATAGCAGTCCGCCCTTACGCTGCTCGTCCCAAGCCCAGTACGTCAGCTCTAAATCCACCACATTCTCCTCGCTGTACTTCAGCTCATCAGGCCACACTCCCGAATGTTGGCCTCTCTACTAAACCATGCGAAATTGACTGCACACCCAAAGTATCTCTGATTTCTCAATGCGCGACCTCTACCAAGTAAAATTGGCACCATGAGATGGTTCTTAAAGAACCATTCTTGTGACATCATTATAATCACCTATACGTGGTTGCTGGGATGCACATCCATAAGCCAAATATTTTTTAGCAGCAAAAATACCTTTCTGACGCACTGAACTAACCTGGGTGTAGGCAATTGCCTGGATTACGTTAAGCGAGAATTCTCCGTTTCCCTCCTTCGACTTCCAGTGATAGACACCCTGCCCGACACGTTGCAGTTGTATCCTTGTGCATAACCTTCTGATGCATGTGGGATGTATCTACAGGCCTCCACCATCAAATAAATTTGGGCTCCATCAGCTCACCAAGACGTCCAAGCACATCTATCCATGTAGAAACGAAAGTTTTAGCAGGAGTCTTTAATGCTCCTAAGATCTGATGGTTCACGAAGACTGCTCCCTTGCAGCTCTTGAACTTCTTCCATGAAACCCACGTAGGAGGGCAAACGCGGCACGTCGCAAACCCCAATAGAGGAAATAATATTCTCAGCCTCGTATTCACCCACGATCCCCCTAATGCTGTTGCCTCCTTGCTAGACAACCTTTCGGGTACTGACCACAAGATGGTCTACTGCGTTCTTCATATTCCTCCCAGAACCCGAACATTTTAAAACACTACCAAGTCCTGCTAGCCTCTTACAGATTAAAAGACTGGTCTGGTTTGACTGCTGCTCATCGGGCCCTTGGTTGTTCTGTTGCTCCCTTTCGTCTGGCCCTTAGAAAGCAGCTGACATCTTATACGCAAACTCGCACTCGATTATTAACAACTTCACAACTCACAGACCTCAACCCTAGCCGATGCGAACAAACAGGCTCTGGAAATATGAAAAGATTTTTAAACAGCAGAATATTTGCACGCAAACCCGGGAATTATCTACATTGCTGAGAATAAAAAGACTTCAAAACGCCGTGCTTGCAGCATTCCAGAGCCAAATTTCTAAGCAAGACCAAGCTGCCACTCGGCAACGTAATCCGGATGTGCATATGGCCAGACCTCTGCGGTCCTGCACACTTTGCAATAAAGCAAGTACATCATAAGAAACAGCCAGCAGCTCGATGATCCGAAGGAAACTTCTGAGGCTTTGAACTCATGCATCTCCTTCACCCTCACTTCCGGCATCAACTCCGGTTTACAAACCCTCCCTAGGCTAAAGGACCAAATAATTTCCTCCATATTGTTTAAGGTGGAGAAAATAGAGAAGGCCCTCACCGCCATCTAACCATGTTGCCCACCTAGATCAGATGGTGTTCCCCTGTCCTATTCTGCTTCGGCAAACCCGATATTGCACTCCTTTAGTTAAACCTGTTTACTGCCTCGATGTAAAATGGGGTATTTCCCGTTCTGTAAAAATTCTCCACCATTGTTCTTCTCCACAAAAATGGGCCGCTGTACTACCCACGAAACTGCCGTCCAGTAAACCAAGCACCCATCCTGGACAGACTCATAGGGAGAATTGTCAAAAACCAGCTAATTGATTTTGCCACTACCATCACATTAATTGGTGATTTTCAACATGGTTTTCTTAAGCTCAGATCCTGCACCTCATGCCACGCTGCGTTTTGATCTAATCACTCTAAAGGCTGATTAGAAAAGGGCGTTTGTTCATGTGTCCGATGTACATTTTTTAATAAAAATCAAATCCTTTGGCTCATCAGGTCCGCTGTGCTCTTGGTCAACCTCCCACCTCTCTGACCGCTCCCAAGTAGTCCGTATCAACGTAACCCTATCCCAACCCCAGCCAACCACTAGTGGTGTAATACAAGGTGGTGTCCTCGGCTCCTTACTATTCCTGCTCTATGTGAATGGCACCTTTTTAGCAATATGAAACGGCATACTTTTTTTGCACCGTCGACATCAAGACAGCCTATTTATGGAGCCAGCTTTTTCACCCCAAACCATGGCCAGTATCATAGCAGGTTTAAACTCACTATACGAGTGGTGTGGGCATTGGGCAATGCAATTCTCTGCCACTAAAAGCACTGTTCTTACCTATAAGTTTCACGTACCCCCGGGTGGGCTTCTTACAAACAGTCCCGCGATACTAACCACTCAGTGTTTAAAAGATCCAGGCTTGAAGTACCCTGCTCATCCAGCTTTCACGAGCTAGCGGTTTGCCAGATCGCAAACGCATCGCCTTTTTGGGAATGGAACAACTTATCGCCTGATGCTAACTGACTCCTGGATGGTCGCAGTGGGTTAAACAGTGCAGTCGGGCGGAGAAATTGGTGAAATCTCCCCCAAAAGCAGCATCTATCGATATCCTCATCAGTTCCACCAATGTATTGCCAGGGGCTGTCATCGTGCTTTTTGCTGCAACACACTTTCAGAAAGGTTCAAAAGGTGCTTGGCCATAAACCGAGGTCGGATCGAAAAGAAAATCATGTGAACCACCATGACCTGACTGTGACTCAGTCTTTCACAACGGCAAACACGACCCTGAAACAAAACAATTCGTAATGCCTCGAACACCGTCCAGTTCCTCACCAGCCAGCCAAAGTTAAACCATGCAGCATTTGTGCCACGATCACGGTAGACTCACATGCACGAATCTCTGTTCAGGATGGCCATCGATGCACAAAACGTTTGTCGCCATAAAAGAGGCTTGGCATGCAAACGAATCGTCTAATATCAGATTTTGAGGCCATTGAAGACAAAAACAAGGGGTAGGCAGCGCTCAAGCCGACGATTAGATGCGCAAAACATTCTATATGCGGCGAGTCTGAAATTCCGTTGATGCTTTGGCCCGGGCAAAGGCACACAACAGCCAGAAAACGGTGGCATACGTGGTTCAAATGCAAACAGTGTCATAAGTGAGATGCAGGTGTAAGCACAAACGTATCATGTCCCCCGAAAGAAACACAACGTAAGATATTTTATCTACCCGAAGTAATTCCCATACAAGACCGTAAAGCAAATGATATCACGAAATTGTCAACCTTCTTCAAGTGGTTGATTTTATCACAATTAATTTCATGCTATTAAAGGTCCCACTTTTTTGGGATTGAGCCGAAAACCTATTGGTCAGAAGTTCCTGATTTCAAAGGTATTGAAGGGGGCCCGAAACATTGCATGGATAACTAATTGCGTAGAACTATTCTCATCGGCGCTAAAAATCACAGGGTTCTCGTTAAAAGACCTCGAACCACCACGGCTGTTTCTTTCCTGAAAGAGGTACAAGAAGGCCGGGTGGTATCCAGAAGGGTCGACATAAGATACTTGAAGATCAGAAGAGCGTTTGACTCGACTTGCCAAGGGCAACTGAGTGAGAATCTCCAGAACTGTGGGTCACCGAGGAGTTTTTGAGGTGGAATACTAAGTTTCCTCGTGACAGATATTTCTCTTGCAGGCTCTGATGAAGGGGTTGGAGGTAGGGGAGCCTTCAGGTGGCGCGTTAAAAGAATCGCTTCCGAGGCAGTGCTTTTTCCTGATATGCGTCTGCACTTTCTGCCTGTGAATGGCCTGAGCCAACAGACAATGGCAGGGTCAGAGGGGTACAGGACGATCTAGACAGGATGCATGTGTGTTGCACAAACTCGCGCCTGTCTCCTAGCACCGCAAGCAAAAATTGCTGATGGAAGATGCACAGAAAGGACGTGCGCTCACTAGCCCCGCAGCCGCAGAAAAGATTTGCAAAATGCAGTCCTGACCGACTCCGTACCAAGTACGCAGTATTTACTTTTGACAAAAGAGGCCAACGGGCTTTACTGTGGCCACAAAGAAAGACGGCCTTAAGAACCAGAAAAGTAGCACTAAGTTTCATGAGGCCTTGAAAGACCACACCTGAAACACTTCAGAAGTACGGAATTCATCCCTGAAGAAGAATGAGAAGGACTCGGAAAATCTACAGCGGCGTTTTGCTAAGATGTTCTCCAAATATAGGATGCTTTCCCATTCGTAACACAGGCGGCTAGTAGAAGTCATTGTGGTAATTTATCGGAAATAGGGACTCAGTAGAGTGGTCTGGGGTCGGTTGTGATGGATGGCCTGTCAAAGGCAGCCAAGTGTTACGCGCCATTCCCGTACTCGGGCTGAACCAGCTAGATTTCCTTCTGGGGGGGGGATAATTGAGAAATTTCAAAGAAGAGCCAATAAAACGTACGCTACCTTAGAACCCTAACTCACCAGCAGAACGTTTGCAAATATGAGGTGTTTAACACAGAACACAAGCGGACAAGTGAGGATCTCACAATCCTAAGGGATATTCCAACAGTGCAAGGGGCTCCAATATACACTTGCCAAGACTAGCTACCACGTCGGTCTTGCGTCTTTAGTCAGTAAGAAGAAGGGGATAGCACCTAAGGCTGGGGTTCGGAAACAAGCCTTCTCCGTCAGAGCCTGTGGCTCGTATAATTCATTACCTTTGTAAATGCAAAATCAGGATGCAAACAAGTGCTCTAAAGGCGTTAGAACCGGCTAGTAGCTGAGCAAAACCCTAGTGCATCATTCAAGAGGATGATGAAAGTATTTGATTCAGCGTTGCACTCGTTGCAGCGAGGGAACTATCGGATGCAAGTGATCACATTCATTGGGCGACGGAAAGGCATTTATGGCTGACTGACCGGCTGATTGCTAGACGGCTTAATTCTGCTTTTTGTTCGTAGGTGTGTGTGCCAATGGATAAAAGAACAGTTCACTGGTTGATTGCCGGAGAGGGGAATGCATCGCACACAACACTGTTAAGGGTTTGTTGAAAACTCTGTCACCGACGGCCTGCGGTTGCCCGCGGCAGGCGGCCCAAGGGTGGAAATTCGACAAAGTCGCACATATTGGGAAAGGTTAACTTGTGAAACATGGCTTCCATTAACCATGCCACTCCAACATCAACCCATGAATGTGGTTGGGTACGTCAATCACCCTCTCGACAACAGGGCTGGACATTGACAACGATAGGAATGTTGCCAAAGAAGGTTAAAACAAACTGAACTTGAACTGCAACTCTTTTCTTAAATGTTTCGTCCCCCCATCAAGGGGCACAGTTTAGCGGTCCTGCTTTGGTCTCCCACTTGGGTTTTGACCCTATGACTCCCTGTTTGCCACGGATTTATCGACCCCTTTTTCTTAGAGCGCCCACTCAGAGCAACGGGTTTTGCCCGCGTCACAGCGCACTGGGTTTCGGTAGCTTGATCTATCCTGCACAGCACTGGTTTAGGGTATCCGAATCCAGTTTCTGCAATCTTTTGTGAAGCGGCCTGTGGGGTGATGTTTGCCGCTGGGCACGTTGGACTGTCTATTATGACCGTAATTGCCCCTTTGTTTCTTGCTTCGCTGTTCCCGCTAGAGGAAGCAGGAGAATATTCCAGAGCCTCTCCGGAACTTCCACTGGGGATGCCTTATCTATTCTACTTGTAAACATTGCCACAGGCTGAATAGGTGGCGTTTGACAATCGTTACCGTTTGACGCGGGCCAGCCATCCGGAATTGACCCAGGGCAAGTCACTTGCCTTCTTCACTCCGGGCTTTCCAGTCATTTATCGCCTACACAAGGTAGACATGCAGTATTTATCTTCTGTCTAGTCGCTCCACAACTCCACTAGGATTAACCTACACACGGTTGAAAAATCCTATCTTTCAAGATTTAGTCTGGTCCGATTGGCATTTGCCTTGTCATTTTGACTCTTTGTTCCCGTTTTATTTGGATCTTTGGTCACTTCTTCTTAGCCTTTAAGACCTGGGATTTATTTTGAGGCCTGAACTGCTTTTGGGCCATTCGTTTAATAGTCCATTCTCAACGGATGTGGCATCAAGCCGATCCTGGAGGATTCATGACTATCTATCTGCTAACGCAAAGCAGTGGTCGCAGACTCACCTAAAATATGTGCACCTCTGGCGCAGTTGAAAGCAGTTTTTCCTGAGCCAGGGCAATTAGGGGTTAGTGTAACAGATGCCGATCGCAATAGATTTCACTTTTTACTTCCTCAGAGGAAGCATCTGCACGACGGAGCTCCGGCTGCTGGTCGCCCGTCACCTTACTTTGACGGATACTGGCATTTGGTTGTAATGAACAGCGGGCTAGAATGCAAAATCAATGGTAGAACAATGCAGAATTCGGTCAAAAGTATTAAATGAAGAAAAACTTCAAGCACAATGATCATTGGAGGCACAACAGATATTGCCTGACTAGAAGCGATATAAACAGCTTTTTGAAGAAAAACAACTTAAAGTATTCCCCTGACAAATGGACCAGAAAAACATTTCGTCCATGGATGAAGCAGACAATGATCGCTATTTGAAATGTGAGCACGCAGTTTCAGGGAAAATAAACTGAGGTGGTTGCTAATAACTGTCTAAAATGGAACTGCCTCTGGTGGGAGAAACGCCGAGATCAGTCAAATCAAACGCAGTCACTGGTATGGGAGATGCATGGTTGGAATTGCCTGCAATAATATGCAGATTTTTCTCAAAATGAAAAACGATAAATGATAGAAAAGAGTCGAAAAAACACGATATTGTGTCGCGAGCTGTAGAAGTCAATGTACAAACTTGTTATGACACAGCTGGTGTTGCGGAAAACCCAGTGTGACACTGTCACTTGACAGTCAAGTCCGTTTGGTAAGTACGTATAAACAACTTCGGACTTAGCAGACCCGAAGGAGTTTATGCATGTTGCCACACCTCACCCAGTCTTGTCCAAAACACTATCCTGTCAATGGAGTCTGAAGCTCTCTATCGACATGAGTGAGTAAGCGATATCCTGGTTCAGCCACGATTCTTGTTTGCAGATGAAACGTGTGAACATGGATCGGTGACTGACGTGTGTGGGGCATTTTCGTAAACAGAGAGCGGATGTTGGCATTCAACAATGCCGGAATGGACATCTTGATTGGAAGAGTGCATTTAAGAGCTGCCTGCCAGTCAGCAGGACTGACTATTTTAGATCTATAAGATATCTGAAGTGCAACAGTGCGTGGTCTCACACCACACTGAGAAGCAATACGGTTTTTAAATAACTATAGTTTTGATCGATTGCGACGACGAACAAGGCCAAAAATCGGACAAGAATTCAGCAAAATAACGTTGTCAGAGTTGCAGCGAAGCCAGTTGAAGGGAACTCCAATAACTGAGCAACCCTCAGGAAATCACGGATGCATTTGGGAAATGCTTGGCGTGGTGCCTCATGCCTACTTTAATTGATTTCGAAGCACCCGCAACGGCCTTTTTCTCACCGTGAGAAATAGCTTTGCTAGCGGCAAAATCAGCAAGCAACTACCTCGCTTGACCAGAATCGTTGACTGAAACTGTTTTCTCAAGTTGACGATGATATTTCACTACTGCTGGCGAACACGTACAATTTTTTCTTCCAAAGTGACACTTTTTCTTCCCAAGAAAAGTCTTGAGATGCTGCTCTACTTTATTTTTAAGTGTTGGTCGTAGATACGTTATTCCTCTGGATAGTATAGTAGTCGCAGCTGTGTCATATATTGGGCTTATTCTAGTACCTGCTTTCGCACGCTTATCAATCAAGAAAAGCTTCACTTTTCTCCAGCTTCTCCCTTTAGAAAGTTGCATTGGTAATTTTTAAGTGTTGCTTTCTACGGCCTGTAACGTCAACACTGTCCGAATTTTCCACAATTTCTTTCTGTTATGGATGATGACCATTCTAAGGTTTTGGCGTCTCAGATTTTATCTCCGCTATTACTTTCCAAAAGTAACCATTCCTTTTCTCAATATTTCGACATTTAAGTTATTTTAAATATTGCGGGGTTGAAAATCTCTGTATGTCCGCTAAAATTCTCACAAAACTGTTCTGTGACTGGCTAGTCCACATATCATTCAAGACCACCTAAAAAAAACTACACAAACGATAGAGCTCACTTGATTTCTGACTTGTGTTGGTGGGTCACCAACAAACTCGCGGCAGCACTCGGTGTTCGTCTTCTCTCTTCCGCTAGCGGACTGTGCTAGTCATTCATATATCGCGCCGCTTACTGCCCCGTGTGGCTGCTTATTCGAGGAAACAGCAGTTCTGCCCCATTCGTCGTGCGACTGCGGGTTTTTAGTCATGAGCCCGGACTTTTGTGTCTCCAACCTCTGTGTGCGCTCGTGTCCTAATAGACCACAGGCTGTGCTTCTGTGCTATTGTGCGATGCGAGTGCTTGCATCTTGTGCTTCAGTGTGTGCATAGAGCAGCCAAACTCGGCAATATAATAGTTTCTCAACTTTTGCAGCTTTTGGCATACCTAAAGTCCGAGTGTGCTTATTTATCGCGTCGATGTGCCCTGCCTCGTGGATACAAGCGTTTTCCGAATAAGCAGCCTTTCAAAGGTAGTAGATAGTGATATCCAGTGGAGATCTGAAGAATGGTGCCACCAAAGTGACTCCGCTCTGCCCAGGAAGAACCAAGAGATGAATTAAAAGCATGCATTCTTGAAAAGAGTCTGTGCTCTATCCGTTGCCTTTTTGCAGAACGTGATCGAACTTTTGGATGTCTTTACTTCATAGGGCTGCTAGGATATACCCAGGCTATGAAGACATAAAAGATTAGACGGGTGGAACTTGCTGAAAGGGGGATCAGGGGACCAGAAGGGTCGGTGGTAATAAGGCTTCGATAAATAAAATGGGAAGACCCAAGCAGTACAACGTAGAGACAGGCAGAACGATCTTAACGTTAGGATTGAGCTGCTGGAGACAGATCCGGAGAAAATGAGTGGTATAACGGAAAGGTTGGCGGCGAAGAATAAGAGGCCGCCTCCGTAAAGTTCTTTAGAACCTGTGATCAATCGGCGAAATGCTAGGAAGGGGTCGAACTGCCGCCAATCCATCAACATTCTAAGGATGGCTGATGATTTTATGAGCCACCACAGCTAGTATCTGGAAGAGACCGGATGCCCACTACCCTTGGCCTGTCGTAATAGTGTCTGACAGTACCCAAGACTCGCGACAAACGTTTAGCACAACACCGGAGGCGTGCATTCAGCGTCAGCGGGTCTATATATAAGCCGGGGCCCTTTGAAGTGTGGTGGGAATTCACAGATCCGCCGCTGTGCCGATCGAGAAAAATCAGGGAACTTCGGCTCCAAAGGGAACGATGGCTGGTGGTGAGTTAGTAGTTTCGGTTTAAATAGGCTCGAAGATCTACGATGAAGCCGCCCAGATGCATAAGTATTCCAGGCCCGTTGCTAGCGTGAAACCATAGAAGAATGTCGGCAATCCTCAAAACATGGGCAAGGTCACAGCAAGGGGAAGTAGTCCAGAGAAACTTTCGAGGCACTCCTTCCAAGGGGTCCAAGCGAAAGCATGCAGGGCTGAGACCGAAGAGGAAATTGGACATCTGTATGGGGGTGGAAACCTCTGAATCCAGCTCAAAGAGGCAGGATTTGGGTGAAGAGATGAGCGAAGGCCTCGGGTGGCCCACCGACAGGGGTTAGATTGTCAAGCCAAACCCAAAATGTTGTTGTTGCGATACAAGAGGAATGAAGAAACGGAGGCGTCCTTCGAAAACTGGTCCGGGAGCAAGGCGGAAAGCATATAAGGCGTTAAACCACTGACGGAAGTTAACAATTCATATCATATCAAGGCTTGAAGTCGGGGAAGCAGTTGGGTAAATTATTGTCAGGAGTCCGTAATTCGGTGGTTTCGGCTGCGACAAAGAAATGTTTCAAAATTTCTGGGGTGCCTTTATTCCTGGGTGAAAATTTGTCAGTGTTTGGAGGGCTAAACGGCACTGTTAATGGTAAAAGAACTGTAGAACTTGTATACACCTAGTCCCATTAATTTTGAATATTTCCTTTTCGCAACATTTTGGGGTTCGATTGTCATATATGTGCCCCCGGCTATTTTAAATTGACTCCTAGAAAAATTCCCCTGGGTAGCCCCCAATGACTGGACAGTTTTAAGCACGGCCAACGGGGATAACAAGAAGACCTCCCCACTTTTGAGAAAACTGTAGACTTGAACGTACTTGACTGCACGAAGTCTATTCCTTCAATAATAATCCAACCGGAAGATCAAGCAAACAGCGTACAAGAGTTAGCTTTAATTTGCGGGTAAATGCTATGTGAATAAACGAAAATTATCCTCGGGACTGTAACACGGATTTGTGAGCCTCTCAGCAAATATAATATTGGATGGTTTGATGAAATCCGCCGGCGACTTGGAGACGATTTCGAGACCAGAGAAAACCGGTATGCGCAACCAGGCCTAAAGGTGCAGAGCACCCGGACAGATCTTTTCCGCGCAACTAAATGCAAAGAGGGGAATTGAGGTTATCAGAAAACAATTGATTCTGATACAAGGAAGGAAAACACAAACGTTATGAGCGAACGTTCACCAAGTAGCTGGACGAACGAAAAATCCAGGACCTCAAACCAAGACAACCATGGTTGATTGCGAGACCACATATCTTAAGAAAAGCACTAATGACTTCCGAGTTTCTAGGCGAGCCAATACCGGTGAACCATTTGCGGGTTAAGACGCGGTTTGCTTTCTAATAGCATTGTAGATCCTCTTCGGAATTGTCTTTCACTTGTCCACTACTGCTAACCGTTCATGGAAATTCTGCATTATCCTTCTTTGCACCGAGGTTTTCTGCACTTCTGGAGCTGTTAAAACTATATCTACTAAGAACTGACCCTTGGAAATCTAAACTAGAGTGGGGCTGAGGGTAAGCTTGCCACCAGGTTGTCCACTTTGACAGACTGACTATCTTACTGCAGTAAGACAATTAGGCATCCGATGTGATGCTTGTCAGTGGTGGCGCTGCGAAATTCCGCCCAAATAACTGGGCCACTATAACACCCATAGAAGTCTCCTGTGCGTTTGTCCACGATGTCCCTCATGCTGTAATCCGAGGGCACGCTGGGCTAAAAGTAACGGTGGCGTAACGGTTGAGGCACAATCTTTACTTCACTAGGCGGTCCATATGTTCGTTTGTACCCCCGTGGGTCAGCAGGTTGACAACCCTGGAGCTGGCATAAGGAACAGTGCAAGGGAGCACGAATCGAAGCCGATCCCGGCCCTAAGTACGGCATGTTCCGGCATCGGCCATGTAATAAGTGGACCAGGCAAACCACAGCAAAAAGATAACCCACTACAGATAGGCGCTACTAACAGCAATTTTCATCCTCAATGTTGAAGTCATGGGTGTTCCGAAGCGATGCTATCTCTCACTAACACGATGAGCCCCTCGGAACGCAACGCTAAAATAGCCCTGGGTCGACAAAAGCACAGAGTTGTACGGGGGATAACCGACCCCCTCAGTAAAGAAGGACAAGGAGGCGGTCAAAGAACTAAGTCAAATAGGGATTAACCTTCGCAGGATAATAAGGATTTCGGCCAAATCAATCGTAAAGCGATTGCCAAATTGGGCAAGCAGGCTGTTTCAGACCAGTACCAGTAGCAGGTGCCTCAAAATCCCTGTGATCCCAAACAACAAAATCTCCGCTAAACCGGAAAACATGGTTAAAAGCCGGTACGTTGCGAGAGGCAAACTAGCACACTCCTCGGGGTACTGAACCCTTGCAGGAGCCCCAGGCATTCGGGCCTTGAGAGTATGCATGTGCGAAGTCCCGCTTTCCGCAACCATATCGCGACTGAGGGAACACGGCCCACTTGAGGTGAGAATGACAAAAGGTGTGCGCTATCACAGGAGGAAGAAGCGATCGGCCAGCCTAAAATTACTTCCGGAAGCAAGGAGAGAACTCCGGCGTAGTGGCCAAGCGCAATAGGTGCAACAAAAATAGTGACATCGAGTGGAAAAAGGGATCAAAAGTAGTCTACGGCATTGCTTGCGGCAAGGGAAATGATTATTCTGAGCTCCAAGGAGAAATCTCCAAATCAGGCCGCATTGCCATCATGGAGACCTGGCTAAACGACCAAGTTAATGGGTAGTCTGTGCCTCCAATTATGATTAAGATTTTTGGAGAATATAACAGATGGTAGAGCCAGTTGCGGGGTAATGCTGCCGATTGTCCTGCAAGATCAGCAGCACTAAGGCATGCATGCACTTTGTCAATCCCGCAGTCAACGTCTGTGGCCCTAATGCTCGGCCGTTCCAGTGTTATTTTCACATTTGCTTACCGTAGCCCTGCGTCAACGCTTGAGGGAAACGGGCGTTTTTCGAGCTGTTAGACAGAAAACGGTAGCGGCATAAACTGGTTGTTGTTAGGAGACCAAAATGCACCTAGAATGACCAGCATAAATTTGAGACCGAATGGTATGGGAAATCCCTCCGGAGGTATGAACAAACATATGCACGCGGGACCTGTTGCAGTGTGCCCGGCGACATCAAAGCACCTTGCTGGTGTATTTTGAGCCATTCTTGGCAAGTCTTCGCGGCCTAGAACTACAATAGGGAATAGTTTTGAGAGACACGGGTTTCGCAAAAATTGTACCCATCCGCTAGAGTAACGGAATTGAAAATTACGGATGCGTAAGCTGAGATTCTGTGACTGTGAAATTAACGGAGGGGTGTAACGGGGACCAATCGGAACAATGCATAGCAATTTCAGACCATGCCAACATGAGTTTTTTAATGAAATGTCTTGTTTTAATTGCCTGCCGTTTTTGGCCGAAGTGACTGGGAAAGTTGACCAGGCCGACCGAATATAACACTATTTTCTTTTGATTTCTAGAATACTTTTGGCCCAACTAACCACAGACTGTTCCCATCAAATCCCGTTGCGGTGAACATCGATGGAGCTGTTATAAACTGCATTCGTAACTAACTCTCGGATTGCAGCTTCTCTGTACGAGTCAGCAATTTAGAATTCTCGATAGTGAAGTCACATAGTGGGGTTCCCCAGGGTTCGATGCCAGGGCCACTGTTATTCCTGGTGTTCATAAGCGACTTGATGGGGCAATAATGCCGCTATGCTTCTTGTTCGCGGGAGACGCCAAAGAGGTGCGCGATCCAGGTTCCAGTAATACTCAGTTAGACATGGCTATCGTCCACAAATGAATTGTTAACGGGAAACTCCTGCCAAACGTAAATGCAATACATCGCTTGCCGGATGCGGCTCAGCGCCAATGCAGCTAAATCAGGTAAACACTCAAGAGTTATGAATAACAAAGGGAGCTGAAAATAGTTACATATGCAAACTTTCTATGTGTATTTGTCGTCAGCTAGACCAACAGAGCCACGAAGGACGGTTGGTTTCAGAAACCAAGAAGTACACACCATTATAAAACGCAATCTTATTGACGCATTCGGAACACGAGCTTCAGGCAAGGCATCGCCATCAGGAGACCAAATATTACTGGAGATATTCACCAGGTGTTTACAAAGGTTTCTGTGGGATGAGAGACATGCCACATAAAGAGAGACAGAAAACCATGCTTCTACCCACACTTAAGCACCGGCGAATCCAGATAAACTCAACTGAAACATTTGATCGCTGAATGGCATCAATTAATCAAACAAACATTTAATTCTTCGCGTTTGACAGCATCGAGGTACCGACGGGGCACAAAATTAAAACGAAGAATTCCGGGACATTTAATGGTATTGGAGAGGCTTTCTTCTGCCAAAGAATCCCAGACACATGGAGGACGCTTACAGAGTAAGTGGTTGCAGCCTACCTTAAATCGTTTCAAGGTCAGGCTGGACAGGGCCTGGAACTTCCTGTCGTCCATCTTATACCGCCCTCCCTTTTACCAACACTCCATAATCACTGTAACCAACATAAGCGGTTCTCTCCCATTCGAAGAGGTCTCGTCGCACAAGCCTCTATTTTCTGGATAATCCAAGTGCCTCTTTTACTTCGTGGCTGCTTGTTCATGCTTTTGTCCTCCTCATCATTTTGGGTAACCACACCGCTCAAAGTCGAGCATCCGATAATCTGGCACAAACTTCCTTCTCAGAAGTCGAACTAATGTGCTATAATAGCTTCCCGTCGAGCTCGAGACTGAACCTCCACTGGCCCCAGTGGAAAACACCTTAATTAGATCAGACTAGACAAAAAACATTTGCAAATTAAAATCATCCGGTGTTCAACTTATCCGTCGACCCAAAAACTACATAAAAGCCTATGATTTTGTCAGAATTTTAGACGTCATCTTATGTTTGCATGTGCCACCGTCCGTCCTTTGGTGCATTTATCGCAAATATCATGCTTCAGAAACAAAAATTCCATAATGTTGAATTCCCGCATCCTCCAGTAGTCAGGCAATAAATTTTGTTGCAAACCAATGAGTTAGGCTTTATTGCCGATTGGTGAGAGCTTCTGCTCTAGCTGCAGTATCAATGCATGTCGCAAGGGAGGTCGACGTTGTACCTCGTTTAGACGTTTAAAAGTGATAAAGATGTCGGAGGAGTTCTGCGGATTTACATCAACAACTGGCTGTTCCCTTGGGCTCGGAAGCACTGTAAATCCGCTGACATGGATGTATAGCAGGTATGTGTGATCGTGCGCCAACTGTTGGATTTTATTCTGATGTACCTGTTTTTTTACATATTTCCTTCCTGATTTTGCGCGAAAATGTCTTTATGCATCCAATTTTCCTTCAAGCCGATTTGGGGGAAAGGGTGGCAGGACTCCTTAAAGTGGGAACAAAAGTAAACTGTATTAGAGTTCACAGTGCACATCAATGTTCTTATCAGGTTACTGTTGCATTAAAGACGAAAGCAGCACATCCCAAGGCTCGTAAGGCTGTTGTTAACCAGTCCACCGCTTAGGATCAGTTTGCTTAATGGCGTAATACCCCCCCCCCTAAATGTTGACATACGTCTCTCGTAACAGAAAATAGTCAGATTAAATGGGCGAGGAAAGCGTTCTACAGACGGCTCATTTACCATAATTTGGGGTACTCTGCTCAGCTGACGTCATGGACGACTTTTCATCTTGTAAAAACAATCCTCTAAATGGTCGCATGGCCCACCAGAAAAGTGCAGAGGCGGCAAAACGAAGGCATTCCAGAGCCTAGCAAGTGCATCAGCCAGCAAGAACTCTCGGAAAAACAAATCCAGTGTGACCGTCTACAACTTGCTCGTGAAATACGCCGCAGAGTGACCATGTTTTGCGGCCACTTCAATCGTTGAACACTTCTTGTCCGAACGCAAAAGCTGATTGCACCTAGGTGCCCACTGAGCAAAAAGGGTTACGTTCACTCCCAAGTGACTGTTGCTGATGAGTTTTCATAGTTGTGAACATTTGAAAAGTTGGGCGTACCGCTGCACGATGAGAAAATGTATTTTTAATGGGGTCAGAAAAGTGAAAGGTGTGCTTTCGAAATGGTAAAGCCAAAAGATGTACTAACCATTTTTGGTAAAGGAAAGTCCTCCTTTGTTTGCGTCCTCAGTGTTTGGTCTCTGCTTAATGATTTTCAATAGGTCCTACTTTACGAACTAACGTCCTAATGGTTCAACATAAATAAGCAAACAGAAGCGAATGAGTGCATATATGGAATGTATTCCACAAAAACTGAATTTTCCATTTCAAACACTATCCACATCCTCCGGGTTTGCCCTTTGGTCGCTTTTTCTGCCTTTGAGAGAACTGAGGATTGCTGGAACAAGGTTTGCCAATTCGGAGGCTGCTAAGACATAAGTCAAGTCGCGTGGACAATGTCCTTGGGCTTTTCGTCATGCCCACCTCGCTGGTTTTCGTGAGGCGCTAACAGTAGGCCCCCAATTTAAGGCCTATTCCTGATTAACCAATTTTATGGACAGGTGCAAGGTCACTCTGACTGTTTACCTCTGATATGCTTAGGACTTATCACCAGTTTCTGTTTGTATGTATTACAGTAGCCTATTTTCACCGCACCACTGTCGTGTTCTCCGAAAAATTCTATTTATTTCGGCAGTCGACCAAACTGCATTCGTCAAGCTTGTTTAATCTACACGAAAACCGTTCTTATGTTTAACTCCGCGTTCCATCCCCAGGGTCGCTAGGGCAATATCTCATTTTCTCTGCTCAGTCTTGGATGCGTTAAACTCCTTTCACTCTTTTTGATATTTTGTTTTCTTCAACTATGCTGCTTTTTGCGTCGCAATTTCATCGCCATCTTTATTTAATTGTTCTCGGCTCCTCATGAATCCTGTTTCCTTTTGCGTACGGACGTTATCCAGTTTTAGGGTGTTTTGATCACCGTGAATTATGGCCAAGTCCAAAAAGTTATAATCAAAAGTGATCATCTTATTGGACATTTTTCTATGGATTAAATTCGAGGATAGCTCAAAGACTGCCTGGTACACAGGGGCATCCGTTCTTGCTGTTTTCTCCAAGAATAAACCAGAAAATATTCTTTAAACTTTTGTTTCAACATCAACAAATTCTACTCCAAAAACAAAGACAAATTATGCATTTTTTCCTCTCAACGCGCAATTTGGGGAGACCTCTAGCCTCCGGCCGACCATTGGTTTTTAGCTTTTAACGCAACTGGAAAATGCCACCGCACCTCGACAGCCCCATAGAATCGCGTAATTCATGTATATATGCACTTAAACGGTAACCTTGTGGAAATATTTAAACACTGCTCAATCCCAACTTGAATATTTTCACGGGGCCACTAGACCATCGAAGAAAGTCCTCAAGGTCGTCGGCCAGCCTTAAGTAGAACTGAAAACTGTTTGTGACTGGCGTTGTCATTGTCTGTTAAAAGTCTCCGTCGCAAACCAACAAACCTCCCTAGCGTTACCATAAGTTTCCATTACATTCAATACCAGTGCCTCATGATTTCATGTTATCTTATTAAGTGCGTCGTACTGTTCTTGAGCTAGATAGGAGGAAATTTTATGCTAAAGATAAGATTGAACTATCTTGTGCTGCCCGTCCATAGCACGCAGTAAAACACATGCCGGGAATCTGACATTTAAATCTTTTACTCGAGGTAATTATGCGCTCACGTTCAGCCGCTTAGATTCTTTCGACGTTTGTGCGTGCAACCAAGCGTTGCATGATATTTCGGCGGAAAATGAAGAAGGAACGTGGCTGCTCCCGGATTCAGCTCTCTAAGGTAAAATGTGATATTTAAGAAATGGACTCGGCGTTTGGCTTTGAAAAGCACAAAAATCGAATTCAGCCTCTAAAATACCAGAATAAACAATACAAAAATATTCTCGAAAACAATGGAAATCCTCTTCCAATCAGTATTGATGTTTGAACGGCCAGCCATGACGGCGCAATTCGCGTGCTTTCTTGTTCTTCAGAAACCTATAACTTTCACGGCAAATTTAAACGACGTATAAGACCAAAACTGGTCACATCATTTGCTTAAAACACTGAAATTATACGTTCAACTATTTCCGGTAATGAAAAACATCTGCGATAAAATGCCAACATTTTAAGGTAGATAGCTCCTCACTATTTCAGGTAGCTCTATTTTGTTCATTAAGAAGCTGAATATCGCTTGACTAAGCTACAAAGTACGAAACGGATTATCATGGAAAAATTAATCCATGCGCAATTGATTCTGCTTTTTTTCCTCGCTGTGAGTCGGGAAATCCGTTCTGTTGCATTTTCCAACAACCACGTTGATCCGACACCTGATTTGGAAGAGGTATAAGCTTATGCAAAAAAGTCAAGGTTCATGATCTTACTTTGATTAGCACTCACCTTTTTCACTCAGTTAGTTATGTACGAAAAACTTGGGTCACTCCTTCAGACTGAAGGGTAAAATTTTCTGTTGGTCAGGCCGCGAACACAACAAAATCTGTAACTTAAGGTGTGCTAGTGTCGTGAGTGCTACCAATTCCAGTGGAATATTGCTTGGACGGGTAAGCGCTATAGCAACTATATAGGCTTGGACTCATTTAGCAAAACAAATATTACTCAATCATCGTCACGTTTCCCAGATCAACTGGTTTCGATTACAGGGAAACGTCCCAAGTGTTGGTTCCTTAATTCCAGAAACCGGAATGTCCCTCGACAAACTCTTAGGCAAATGAAAAGATGAGCACTTCACAAAGCTGTATGTATGATTATATGGGTACAAGCCCAATGGGCGTAGCCCCTCGTAGGCCCCTGTCGTTTGGAGACTAACGGCTGACATGCTTCTCCATCATGCGAACCGGTTGATATACGCATCTATAATTGAAGGCTCCCGGTCGTTACATATGGCTAAATGCAGCAAGAAATTTAGGTATGGGACTAACTGATCAAAAAAGACGGATAGTATTGGCAAAAGTTTTGAAAGTGAAACGCCATAGCTACAAATAAAACGCGTGTTCGGTGCCATGACAGGCTTGTGTTGATATATACCGTGTTGAATGATGGGTTACACGACATTTTCTTCAGGCGCTGACCAGGAAAGATACAGTGGTTTTACGTCCAGTCACTACAGCAAGTGGCTGATCATTGTGATGAATTCCGATCGCTTGGGCTGCGGGCAGGATTTGATCATAAACATTCTTTGCTATTCTGCCGATAGCCATGTGGATGAGGCGGAAGCCCTAACTTGTGTTTTTACACCGAAAACCCACATGTTCATTACCTTGATTTGAATAAAATAGTGTATCGTCAACATCCACGAAATTACACGGAGTCTGCAAGCAGACTCTGTTGCCGGTGAATTACATGCAAACATGTGCAAATACATGCACAGATAGATCTTTGTATATACCTTTGGGCTCACATACGTGCAATTTCTTACGTACTCACAATTTCGAGCCATTTGTGAGTCATTTAAAATCGATGAATATTGGAAGATTCTCAGTTGTGCAGGCCTTCATAAGGAACAGTAATCTGATTGCTTTTCCCTATTCAGGCTCCGCGGAAATGGACGAAAAATATTGGCAGTGAACCATTACCACAAAATATGGGGAAGAAGCTGACAGAAAACAAAAGCCGCCCAACGTTAGAACAAACCTGCCCCCAAACTCCAATCGTGCATTCAAGAACGACAACAACAGTGTTAAGTTTGTTTTCATGGGATTTGGCTTAAAATAGACGGAAAATTAATTTATAATGTACAAAGCCTATATCTTGGTTTGCGAGAACCGTGTGATGGAGCTTGATCAAAATGCAACAAGCCCACCATACATGAAAAACAAGGGCGAACTGTGGTAACAATACACACATATAAGACCGGAACAAATTGGGTGTGGAAGCAATATTCACACCTGCGCAAGTTGGACTTAAGTCCATCAGCTATTTCAGGAAAAAACAGAAAGGCAAATAAAAGGGCACAATTTATTTAGGCATATCAAAGAGCCATGGCGCGGGGACGAAATATGAAACTGGTTGCTTGGACTTGGTATTGACTACTTGCCAACCCCAACGAAACGACCATGTTTTGCGATCATTTAAATCGTGAGACGCCACTAGCCCACTCGTGGGAGCCGGTTATGCACAAAACTGTCCATCGAGCGATAAAAGTTACGTTTGTTGCTCAGTGAATAATGGTGACGAGCTGGCAAAGTTGTAGAAAGATGAAACGTGTGCAAGAGCGATGCTAGGTGGAAAACAAGATTGACATTCTGCTAAGAAATATAGGCAAGTCTATTTGGAATGCGAAAGTGTTGAAATTTACTGGCTGTTCTGGTGAAAATGACTTTCTTGTGTAGTGTATTATTTTGTTTGCCTCATAATTCCATGGAAGCGCATTATGGCTATATATGTTTTATGCCTACTCAATTAGGTCGATACAAAATATTTCCTTGAATATGCGTACTAATACGGGTGTATAAGGTAACATGGTGGTGTTGCATATATAGGTATGCAAGTATGCTGAATATTCGCCCCGCCAACAGGTTTAGGATCATAAAGGGTAAAATATTCGCACCTATGGGAACGTATACGTCTGTACATACGCCTATACATAAGTTACTTTCTAACATTGCCAAAGCAATGTATGCGTGAACTTACAGACTGAAAAATGTACGCACCCATTTATAGCTGTGGATAAATTCCCGGCCGCTTCTGTCTGTAAGTCGATACATATGGCTGACAATACGTACAAACCACTGTACAACTAATAATGCATATGCCCATGGAAGCATAGATTTATTACATTCCCATGTCCACCGTTGACTACTGGTTAACGAGGTCGAACCGTTCTCCAGGAGAACTGAATCGCCAGCCGTTGTTGTGCACTTGAAGACTCACGTGCCAATAACTTAATGCATACAATAAAACAGTCAACAGAAAAACCGATCTTGGCACTCGGTGCTAGTTATCAGATAGTGGTAGTCCATATGGGGCCGTGGATGCGTTAACGCCAGTCCCGTCTCGCCAGCGATCATTGTTCTTTGGTTGGGCCTCAGTGCCCTCTTATTTCATCCGAAGAGGTCTTTGGCACTTCATTTCCACCTGGAATGGTATGGTAAATGCAAACGAAGTGTGTTGTTCACCTTGTTTGAAGCCATGACATGCATGGATGTGTTATTTACCTTTGGCAGACAGACAATGCGCGCAGGCATGCAGCTATTGGTTCATGTGGTTGAGGCATTGGAAGCGAATTTGACGTTGGCAAGCTTTGCAGTGCGCCCAATCCGTTGTTGCATCCAAATCCACAAGGGGCTCTTCCTTTTTGCATACGGCGCACAGGTGCTGCTTAATCGGCGAAGATTTTGACAGTCTGTATGCAGCAGAAATCATGTTTGCGTGCTTTCTAAAGTTTACTGATTGTAGAGGAGCACCGACAACCTGTATGTCAACATCACCGGTCTCCCTGGGAGCAGCGAAAGGATTACGTTTAGAAGACGTGGGCATCCGTGCACATGAGGACGTATTGGGGAGAACTTCAACCGGCTTCCTACTACTGCGAACGCGGCCACCGACGAATGCATTTAGTTCCGCTTCTTTGGCTGTATGCGCCATGGTATTGGTCTCCTTATATACGGCAAAGTAAGCTATTATTTACCTGCCCCTATCGACCTAGTCATATTTCGCAGTTCTCAAGACAAACAACCTACCGCCTCTTCACTTAGGGTCACTGGGGCACGTAAGCGTCGGCTGGGAGGGACATCTTAATTTCCTTACTGATAGATCAATGTTCCTCTGCTATGCTGCACTCATTCCCGGATGGCGGTGATCGGCGTGTGCAACCCAAACATAGTGCACCCAGCGGTCTACTGACGGCCTGCCCACGCCATACCTAAGGGGCGAGCATACACGCAGTAAGTGGCTACATAGTGC
This sequence comes from Fasciolopsis buskii, assembly GCA_008360955.1. NCBI lineage: Eukaryota > Metazoa > Platyhelminthes > Trematoda > Plagiorchiida > Fasciolidae > Fasciolopsis > Fasciolopsis buskii. The sequence goes on along the minus strand of LUCM01000765.1, from coordinate 123,302 downwards.
CAGACACTGGTTCCAGAAAGTACAAGTGCATGACGGCTGAGTGCCCAGGATCCCATGGGCACCACAGGACGGTAAAAAAAACCAATCTCCCTAGAGCAGCTTACTTTGTGAAGACTAACTTATTTGCTTTTGGGTGTCGCTCCACAGCACATCTGAATAACTGACTTATTCCACTTAAAAGGTCCGCATAGGGTTCTATACCTGGGGATGAAACGCATCTTCAGAGGAATTTCTTAACAATGCGGCAACGCCTTTCCTCGTCTGACTCCTCCTTGTGCCGCAATATTCGAGAGAAAACATCAAATAAGATAGATCTCATTAAGAGACTGTGCTGTAAATGTCTATTATCTACCTCAAACGAATTGGCCGTGAATGGGCGAAATCTGAAGCATATGTCCTCATAAGGCAGCCACGCACATTTAAGGAACGTCGAAGCCGTTGGATAGCGGCTACCTATCGCCACTCTAAACTTATCGAAGTCTTTCTTTGTTGATGCAAATCTAAGTTGCGCATCCACTGATGAGTGCGCTTGACGCCCCCTTCTACAGTTAAGGACAGGCTATCGCAACGGCCGCACATGTCCGTGAGTATATGAAAACGACAGAAGGAGACCGTGGCTTCAGGGTAAACCGCTTGAAAGGCGTTTAACCGCTCCAAGCTGCAGTCGGTGACGGTCGCCTTCATGTCACTGGTTGATGGCAACATGTACTTCATAGCAATAATAGCTCGGCGGTAGCTGGCTCCGTCTTCACTGGGAGAGAGCGCACAAAACACTGATCGCCTTAACCCGCTATCGTACACTACCATAGCATGTCACAGTTTACGTCCACCGCAGTTAAGCTGGCAGGTAGCACCTGCTAACAGAACCTCGGAGTAAATATCTACCAATTGCCGAACACTATCCTGCGCGGAAAACGCAAACTATACTAAACCTTCCCGTTTCAGCAGTCACAGAGCAGCCTGTCCTCGCAATAAGTCTTTCATGTGGACGACATCGTTACGGCCATCCAACAAGCAAAACGTTCGCCTAAGACTATTTATGCCGTGCGCCGTTATCAGACGGTCGAACTTTTCCGTGGCGTATCGGCAAACCTCTCTAGCGTTGCCAGAGATTTCCATAGTGCCCATCACGTGCGCCTCCTGCTAGGCGGTTAGCTTGCGACTGCGCACGTAATGACGGCCGTGATCTCGGTAGTCGGCACGATTGTGTGGAAGACAACGTCGCACTGCCTTGCACTGTTTACTCACTGCAAGCAACATGAAGAAAGCTGGAAAATCAGTATTTGAAAACCTGCGAATAAAGATTAATTTAAAGGATAATGGACTTAACTATAACCACGTAGATGTTTCCAACGTTTGTGAACGCGGTGGTATCTTAAACGATAGTACGGGAAAAATGGGAAGGGAGCGTGGGTGTTTTTGGAGCCAATTTTCCGAGCTAACACGGTGATATTCATAAAAAAATACATCAGCGTTTGACGTTGAAAAACGGAAAAATTGCACTAAAGCTATGAAAACACAGGAGTAACCTGAACCGCCACTGCCAGAGAAATTATCAGGACCATTTAGAGTAACAGCAGTCGAGTCCGCAGGAACAACAATGACAGCCAGCAGAGCGCTCCTGTCGCAGTTTTTGGTAGACCACATATTTGTGGCTTAAAGTGCATCTTTTAACAGCGCACAGCTCGACGAAGTTTACAAACAGCATTTGTCAAAACGTGAACGCTAACATTCCACATTCATTTCCATATCATCTGATATTTTACTGCACAGAAGCAACATTTCACGGTGAACAGCTTGTCACTATCCTCAAGGTCATCTTCCCTCCTATTTTCGATTCACCGTCTAGTGCGAGGAGCTTCCGGCACAAGAATCTGGAAGATCAGATAACCACCGCAAATTCCTGCTATCTAACTAGAAATGGAACTGGATTGAGAAAACGAGTGTTAGTACAGCATAATCAAAATTCTCAGGGTCCTTGCACGGGAGTGTTCGCAAGCGGCCCGCATGAGGAAGACGATTTCATTGAGGAAACAAATGGTTGAAGACTAAATCAAAATAAAAGGACGAGGTGGAAAATTCAAATGCAGAATTGGAATTTAAATAAAGTATTGATGGGGATTGAGGACGAAGGAAGGAAGCCGAAGGAGATGGATTCATACTGAAGATAAATGCTGAAAAATATGTAATTTCATCAAGTTATCCATAATGATTCATGCACGTAAAGTAAACGCGACAAATGAGAACCGCAGAGCTCCAGAATCGTTTCATTCGAAGTGCCTAGTACAGGAGATTTGGTGAGTGTGGGCCAAACGATGGTTTATTAATAGTCATAGACAACCGCTTATGATGTTGAAGCAGAATAACTGTGGGGTTGGCAGGTCTCGAAAAAGAGTGTGCATTGGGAGTTAAAAATCCCACTAGTATGTGCACCAAAGACTTTCGGGGCATCCGTATTGTAGCAGAACATGGATTTATTCCCCCGGATAGCTTGGTTAACCAAACGTTGACCGCCAAGCGCGATTGCCATTTGTGCGTTGCTCGCGCACGCCCCGCTTGCACGCTCCTGTCAAAATATACTGAACCTTTTATCGCTTCCGACTGTCTATTCCTTGTACCGGTCAAGTGTCAGGGTTGCCAGTATTGCAATCATACCGAACCGAGTAAGAATGACACGCAAATAGTCCCAAAGGTTAAGGACAGGCAAACGTAATACGAGATTCGCGTTAGCACAATCGGTTCCACAGTATCAACATGAACCTTTTGGCCGGGGTTAGCCGGGGGTGGGCGAGTATATCAGCAGGTTTAGGGAACTTCGAGCTCGAGCGAATAATGGATTCACTTATTGGAAAAGTTGAATGGTGTTGTAAGGCCGATTATCTTAAAGCGAAAGTCTTATTGCCTTTGCTTTCTCCTAACCGTTGTGGTCGCCTGTGCGTCACTTTTACTCGGTCTTGCAAGAGTTCAATATTGATAACCCAGACACCCGGCAGGTGCAACGAATACACTGTCGGAAGCGGTAGGAGGTTAAGTATATTTGACACGAACTTGCGTGCGCAACGTTCAAAAGGCAACCGCGATGGGCGGTCAACATTTGTTTAAAAAAGCGATCCGGAGGGATGAATCCATGTTCCGCTACAGCGGTCTCTTAGACGACCGTCCGAGAAGGGCTTCGATTGGGACTTCACAAAACAAGCCTGACACTTGTGTTTGTCTTGGTGCCTTGGCATTGCTGGCCAATGGAAAATTATTGATGCATGTTTGATGGTCCCACGCGTGCGCCGGATAGCCTACCTGGAAATTGTCTTAAGGAAGTGAGCGCAGGTGTGATTCGACAGCATATCAGCTATTGTACATCGCTGCAGCCGAGACGCCCGCCTGATGCTCGCCAGTCAGAATGGTGGGTCTGACTGCGTCCCACACCAACTGGTCACACACTTGTCAGGAGCATTGACCAGACGGGGTTAAACGCCAGTGTCCGATCCCACTTCTCTTTTTTCGATGCTGTGTGAATGATGTCGACCATGAGAACGATGGGTGTCCAGCCGGAGTCACTGGAGCCGCCTCACACCTAAGGGCTCTTCTCAGAGAGGGTAAAACAAAGAAAAATGGAAACGGCGCTTGTGAACCCCGGTGGATGTTTCACTTAGTGGCGGACATCCAAACACCGTTTGGTGCTGCCTTTGTCGGTGCATCTTGAGGACAGAATGCCCGTCAGTGCGTACATATTGGAGACTAACATGTGTTAGCCTGTTAAGTACAAATATGCATTTAGAGACGGAACAGTATTCATCAAACTGATGTGAAAATAGTAACGAATTCGGAGGAGGTTGTTTTGCCTTGTGGCCGCAGCGGCTGGTTCAAATATCCAGTACTTCCGGTGCGATGGGTGGTGCTGCGTCTCTGTCCCCACCAGAGGTCTCAACGGGAAGCGTTGGTGGCGACTGAACTTGACCGGGATGGTGAGACTCATGAAATGGGAGAAGTCCGTTGGTCAATTCACATTCCACAGTGGCAGGTTTGATGAGATCGATGGACATCGTGTCGTGTGCACCAGCAATGTCCAACATAAACGTTTCAGAAGTGCGATTCTTCACGCAAAACGGAGCGAAAAGTGGCAATCGAACACCGCCAACGCGGACGAACACGTGGGTTGAACTATTCGGTGCGGGGGAACAGTACCCCGAAGATTGTTAATCCAGTGGTGGACTGGTATGAAGAGCTCGCATGCGCCGTGCGATACGTTTACCACAGTCACAGTAACTGGAGTGTGTGGGCCTCGATGGCGCCACCAAATCTCCGGGGAGGAGAGGTGTGCAACCAATCACAAGCTGGTTTGTTGTGGTGCGCATTTCTTCTTTAGATCTTCAAAGAGCCAGCGGTAAAATTTCAACCCGAAGCGTTGTCGGTGAGGTCTTTTCACCAAGCCGTTAACTTGCGCGTCGCCGGTAGTTGTTCTAATATGCTTAGAGCCCACTGTTCGAATGCAATTTGAAAACGCCCCACGAAAATTGGACCCACGGTCAGTGGTCAACACAGCGGAGCAAGCATATATATCTAGCCGCCCAAGAGGGTCTTCGATGCCTCTGTTGAAGTAGGAGAGGGGAATGGTATAGCCTGTGGCCAGCAAATGAAGCGGTCTACAGAGGGGAGTTTGTGGACTGAGCTGTGAGAAGGCCGGAGACGCCCTACGAGATCATCATTCGCGTGGTGAAAACGTGTCTCCTGTTCGGGTCATTGGAGCTTTGGCGTGTCTGTGGACTTTTATTATTTCACGCTGGAGGCAGGCGCGAGACCACGCGCATATCGCGCTCAGCGCTGAACTACAAACCCGCTCGGCAACTAGCTTCACCGAAGCAGCCATAACCGGGCGAGGTCGTGTAACGCAAGAACTGCGGAATAACGGTGAGCTGCTGACGCCACCGGTCTTAGGTGACCTTGCGACGCTTCGCAAAGGGCTGCATTCTGTCACTGTTATAGGTATAACTGTTAAGTTTAGGGAGCTTCTGTCGAAGCTGGCCGATGTCAGGTCGCATCATTTGAGCCTGTGCCGTCGCGGCGAGTTTGATGCTTCGTGTCGGCGACAAACGAAGCTATTTTATACGGGGAAGTGCGTCAGCAATGTAGTTATTCGTCCCAGGATATTGTCTTATGTCCACAGTGAATTGTGAAACAAAGTCTAAAAGGCGAATTTTGCGTAGTGATTACCGGCCGGAGGCTGAAAGCAACACATATACCAGCGGCTTGTGATGTGTGAACACATGGAACGGACGACCCTCTAATGGGTGTCTAAAGTTACAGACGGCCAGGGAGACAGCTAGCAGCTCCCCGCCAAACATGCTGCATCCAGACTCTGCCAGCTGCTGCCGCTTGGAAAAGAATGCTAAAGGCTTCCAAGAACCGTCGGGGTGCTGTTGAAGTACAGCTCCGAATGTAGTGTCTGAAGCGTCAGTTACCAGAGATATGGTCGAGATGTGTGAGAAGCACTATTTTGGTAACGACAACTTTAATGGAATTGAACGCCTGTTTCTCGGTCTCTGGAAACGCGAAATTGTTTTTGGCTATTCGCAACAGGTCTGCGAAGGAAGTAAGGATTTCCGTGCGGTTAGGGATTAAACTTCAATAGGAGTGGACCAGGCCAAAAATCATCGTTTTTGCTGACACGAACGAGGCTCCTAAGCACTTGATGATGGGCTTTCCCAGCTCACATTTCGAAGCTTTAATTGTTACACCTTTTTGCTAAGGCAGTCGGAAAGAGCTCATAGGTGAGGTGTTTCTCAAAAACGCCGAGAAGCATGCTTGGTTGCCTGCTCAGGCGTTACAATGTTACAACACTAAGGCCTTACCACCACCAGCCACTCTTCCCTACCTGCCTCACACTGATTTCACCCCCAATATAATCCTACACCTCTGATGATATTTACCCCAGATTATCTGCATGCTACTATTACTGAGCCATTTTCATTGTTATTATTAAACGCTTGCCCGATACTATATAAGGGGCACGCGCTGCACCTGTTGGTATATACACGTAGATATGATATCATCATTATCACTCAGACATGGCTGACCGACAATATCCCCGACAGAGGCATTGCTCTAATTGATTACAATGATTTCAGGAAAGACGGGACAATTAGGCGCGGGGGCAGCTGTTTCATATACAAAAGAGACACCCTTTCAGCCTCATGGTACAACCACACTAACTTTAATAACCTGAAAGATTCTATCTGCCTGACTGTGGCTGTCGGGCGGCAGGGCGTTCTGGTCAGTTGCATCTACCCTTCCTCCAGTACGCATCAGCCAGAGTTCTTACCACTAACTGATGCTCATGACGCAGCAGCCGACCTTCCAGAGCCTAAGATACTAGCGGGAGACTTCAACACCCCCCGGCTTTGTTGATCTTCTTTCTCCTTCTCAAAATACCTTCCTGCGTTTGTTTTCAGTGTACGACTGGGGGGTTGACACAGTATGTTTCCTTGCCCACATGGGCCGACGGTATTGATTACCTTATCTTCAAAACTGGCCTAACCCAGGTGCACACGTCCATAGGCTACAAACGACTCGGATGTGATCATTTCCAGATTGCTTGAAAGTTCTTAGTTTCGTCGTCCGTTATCTCCCCTTCACTTTCCATTAAACCGTACCATAGAACCCCATGGGTCCACCTTCCCTCCATAATTAGTAGTCAAAATTAGGACCGTTTCTTTCTATCGGTGGATCCCCAGCTGGCCACCAACCAATTTTACGCAACTCTAGGTGTGTGCCTTAATCTAATCACTCCAATTTAGTGTGGTAGAATCCCTAAAAGGTTGAGCACACTGGGCCATCCTAAAAAACGTATTTCTTAGTCCAAACGAGATCCAAGAGAACAAAAGAATTTGCTCTGATATTGCAAATGAACTGTCTGCCTAAGGAGATTAAGACACTTCTCTATTCTCTTCGAAAGAAGAAGGAACTTCAAGCGTTACAATCTACCGACAGCAGCAGCACTGGCAAAATTAATGGGAACTGACAACTCCCTACCTAGTAAACACATAACATCCGTCATATTCAGCGGCACCTGCGCAAGTGACCCTCTGCTGATATCAGAGGTGTTCAGTGGTTATTGCGCCTCCTCTATGACAACCGACGACAACACCATTACACCGGACATTCCACCAGTCTCCCCTGCATCGTCTCCAATATCCTCTTTCCACTCATGTGATATTAAACCACTGTTGTCAAAAATAAAACCGTCTTTCCACTTTGGACCGGACGACCTTACTCCAGCCCTTTTCACATTTGGGGGTGCAGACATGGGTATACTTTTGTCCAATCTATTTGACCTTTCCTCCACCAATGTAAAACTTCTGTGACTGTCCCAATTCACGAAAACCGTTCGAAGCAGGAACCATCTAATTATAGACCCATCAATCATACCCCAGTTACCTCTCGCATTATGAAAAGGGTAATAAAAAGTAAGTTAACAACTTACTTATTAGATCATGACCTCATTAACGCCGGCCAACATGGTTTCTTTCAAAGTAAATCGGGATCCACCTGCATGACGGATTTCCTAAACATAATGACGAAGATTGCCGACGACGGAAAGTCGGAGATCGTGATTTTCTCCCATATGACGAAGGCTTTTCATCACGTATCCAATCGCAAGCTCATCATGAAAGTCGAAAGCTACGGTATAACAATCCCGCTTCTGGCTTGGTTCTCCTCTCATTTGACCTCCAGAATGCAGGTAGTGATTGGAAATGTAACTCTAGCCAAGCCTGGTCCGAATACCAGTGGAGCTGTTTAAAGAAGCGTTTTAGGTCCACTACTGTTTCTGCTGTACATCAACGACCTTTTTCACATCACCGGGCATGGTATTTACTTGCTGTCTGCAGACGATATATTATTGTGCACACGTTTCCCTCTCGTAATCTCGACACCACTAGATAATGTAAAAATGATTTACTGTCGCTTGACTCAAGGCTCACAGCCTGGTCGATGAACTTTTCGGCTCACAAAAGCAGCACACTCGCACTCAAATGCCACATTTCTAGAGGAACCTTTGAACATTACCAAGACGTTATTCCTTCCCCTCACATGATAAGAGACCTGGTTTTCCATTGCTCCAGCACGTTCAACTTCTCAGAATAAACTCTGGTTCTAGTTGCAAAAGCTACGAGGCTAATTGGTTTGATGCACAGAACTTTTAGAACCCTGGAAAGCGTTAGTAATATGGAAAGCACACGAAAGACCTGTCCTGGACTATTGTTCCATCTTGTGTTCAAACATGCGACAGAGTGACAGACTCGAGATTGAGGATGTTCAACGAACATATGCAAATCTACTTCTGGGCTAATCTTCCTTGCTACACTATGTGGAACGTTGCAGAAAATTACACCTCGATCCCTTAAGGCTGCGTTCAGTTCAAATTGATCTCTCCTTTTTCATAAAATTACGGGTAAAAATGTGTGCACCTCCGCACCCCAAGAAAGGAATAACTCTTCTTTTGGCTTGCGACACGCTAAGTTTCCGGTGTCAATTCCCATGTTGAGGAAAGTACTTAGGAAAGGCCTCTTCAACATCTAAGATATCTCCCTATGGAATAAACTAACCCGACATTTAAGGATGATTTCTCCTGCTTCCGCTACCCCTACAAATGGAAATAGAAAGGCAATAACCGTACAACATTTGTTAAACTTGCACGATCCCTATCCTCCAATAGAAAGAGCCTATGAGTTGTGCCTAGGGTTTTGACCGAATATAACGCTCAAAGTCCTATCTCAAACCAACCAACAAAGTCCAGCCATTTTATTCCCAGTAGTCTCCACAAGTACATATCTCTGTAGGTTTAACCGGGAAAACTAAATCAGTGGAACAAAGTCAGCGCAATTTTTCACTTAACATTCGTCGTCATTTAATAGGTATGCACCAAGGCATACAAATAGATATAAGTGTTCATATCACATTCTGCCTTACACCAAAACTAACATTTAATGTCCTCATATAAACCCTTCCTTCTGCATGCATGTGAAAATTAGCCAATTCCCAGGGAGAAGTTTGTTATCATTTAACACCTCATTCTGCACAATATTTACCACTTCTTGATCTTTTGTTGTACGCACCATAACCCTCAGCTGGAATACCTCTAGGCTGCCATCTTTCTCCCTCTTAACGTTCCAGTTGTGCACATTTGTACTTTTGTGCACACAATCATTTATTCCTGTCTTGTACGAATTTCCGACACAGTTCGTGTCGCACGGCGACATGACGCCCTATCTCGACGAGTCAGATCGGCCATGTTGCAGTAAGCTATCTTTGACGCGCTTTTGTCCGAAACTCTAGATCGTACTGGACCACCTACGTCGTATCGTACCATGCGTTAGTTTTAACGCGATTTTTGCTTCAGCTCAACGGCCATCGACACAGGCCACAAGCCCGATTGGCCGTCGAACGCCTATCTGATTTGGCTGTTCGTAACAGCTATGAACAGAAAATATCAGACGTACTAAGAACTTTGGTGAGCAGGAAAGTAGATAAGTGCTGGGACGAAATCAAACCAGAGATGAATTTGGCAGCAGATTTCGCCTGTAGTCCTGGATCTGGCGTTCGTCAAATACACTAGATCTCAAGGGGTCACTGGGCCTAATGGGCAAAAACACCAGCTCCATAACTGCAAGGAGGTGAATAGGATGCATCGACAGCTACGGCGTCAATCGACGATAAGCCTTAAAAATGACCATGAAAACTGGTGGGCCAAGGTAGAGGCCGCTTGAAGTAACATTCAAAGACTATTTAAGCTTATACGTGACATCGACGGGCGGCGAGCTTCAGTTAATGAAGTCGTATGGAATAAAAATGGAGAGATCATCCATGGTAGAAAACAAACTCTCGATCGTTGGGCTAAGCACTTCGAGGATCAGTTTAGCTGGCGACACGCTAACGTACTTAGGCCGACGTGTGCAGCTGCAAATCTTTGGGAGGTGTCACTTGACCCCCCAACGACACTGGGGGTCGAGTAGAATATTCGACTTATGAGTGTGAGAAAAGAAGCCGGTCCCGACGAACTTCCCCCAGTTCTTTTCAAACTGGATGGAGAAACCCTGTCAAAAGCTCTTACATCCTCGCTTCGTAATATTTGTAACGAGGAGCGCATCCCGTTATCGCGGGGCGAGTCACCGATTATTGCCCATCTTCAGGAAGGGCACATGGAGTGACTGGCAGTCATCTTTTATCTTTCTACTTCTCTCATTAATGAAATAACACTGTACGTCATTTCGCAGGAAGAGGGCTGTGGCCGGCAGGGGACTGCCAAGTGGGGTAGTTGACCGGCGGTGGGAGGGTTCGAACTCGCGGCCTTCACGTCCAAACGCCACGACCTTATCGGCTTGGCCACCGTCGGCATTAGTTTAACTCCGACAGTTGCTAAGGTCTCAACTCCGATAATGCTGCCCTGGTTGACACCGGTTGATAGAATCCTTAGTAGAGCTTTTGTTGGCTTGTGCACCACCTCAATTCCATGGGGTTTGAGTAACCTTGTTGTCATTTCAGAGATATGCTTGATGCATGGCAACACGGTTCGTGGTTTAGTCTGCTCTGCGATCTCTTCTCGGTACCGCATTTCGTTGATGCTTCGTGGTATGAAGCTTTATGTGTACCCGTTACGCAGAAATAGTTGAGACAGATGTTTTTCTTCTTGTTTCCTTCGTTCCACATTGATGCAGTGGGATTGTGCTCTTTTGAAATGTCTTGACGCAGCTTCTCTTGTGGCAGCCTGGGCGATTGCTTAGAAATTGTAGAATTTGACCGGTATGCATGTTTTTGTGGTATACGGATGTTTCTAATGTGCCTGTATTTGTTCGTGTGACGAGCAGGTCTGAAAACGACAGACTGTTGTCATGCTGGGTCTTCATAGTTAGCTTGATTTCCTTGAAAACTCCGTTGATAACACTGAAAGTTCTTTGTAATTCAGATCGTTTAATGATTACGAACGTGTCGTCAACATAGCGCAGCACAGTTTTGGTTTGATGTCCGGCAACACGGTTTTCTCTAGTTTCTGCATCACAGCCTTTTCAATGACGCCAGATACTGGTAAGCCCATTGGGGTCCTCTTGTTCGTAAAACGTGCCCTCGAATTTGAAGTATGTTGGCAGGGAAAATTATACTAATTCGCACACACTGCTCGACTTTAGTTGTTCGCTCCATTGGTGCTCATCTAAAAGTTCTTGTAGTATCTATTTTTCCAAATTTGAAGGTATTGATGTGAAAGGAGACACAACATCGAAGGAAATCATGAATTCTTCCTCTTCAATATTTGTCCCGTGAAGTTTTTTGAAAGAATTGCAATGGATTTTTGATTAAATGTTGGGCAGTTTCGAATGCTTCCATAGGCTTTTAGCCAGGTTGCATGTTGGCCTTCCCGGTAGTGCAACTATTGGTCTCAGGGGTATCCCTTCTTTCGGTATTCGACTTATTGAGAAATCAACGACTATCCAACCCAAAGGCTTGCGACGAAAACCGACGCCACACTATAAAGATTACTAGAAATACATCACATAAGCAAAAAAGAGCGGTGTAGGATGAAGGCTAATGACACAGACATCGTAGTTCTATGGACTACCGTGTTTATATGTAAACACGTGCATAATTGATTGACTGTGTGCAGATATGGCTCCCATGGCTGGTATTATGAACGTGGCTGCTGCATTTGATGAGGGTTCCCGGGTCTTTTCTGGGGTAGTTAGTGTCTCTTAAAATACTTTTTCAGGGCTCTAAACCGATTTCGCCCTTTACAAGAGCAAACGTTAACGTGTTTTTATAAATGTCATGGTGCAAGCTCGGAGGGTTTTCCTCCGAAAAATTTTCGTCCACCTTCATCTTTTTCCCCTAATGTCCCGAAACCGTTCATTACGTTTATAACCAACGTAGAAATCTACCTGAACTGAGGTAAGTAATTAAATATATGAATTAGTTTTCTATTTCAGATTTTCCAGTATCCGGTTTCAAGCGTGTCATATTTCGTGCTGTTGGCAAACAATATACGACGGTTGGATGTCTCCAACACAAACATTCATTCCACGTTTCTCATGAGAATTACTGTGCTCAGCCGTAAGCTTACACCTGACCAGTAGGCGCAAGCAGTGGGTATAATGGAAGTTTTTGTTAGCACCAGGGAGATTTGTAGATGCGCTCGGGAAAATTTCAACCGTCTGATGACCGTAAGGGATAGTAATGGTCTTCGACATAAGTCTGGGTTGATGGACGGTCACTACCACGTTGTCCGCGTAAAAGATTCACTGCGCGGACATTGTGTGCTGCGACATTTAAAACGAGGTGGCATAGTAAGATATGCTTTTTCCGTTCTTCACGGAGTCCATTATTTAGTGGACTGAAACTGTGAGGTTACGTTAGCTGACGGTACCCACCAACTCAACTGCGATGGGAACATCTGGGACTCGGTGCCAATAGTGTTAGCCAATTAGGCCGTTAGTTTTTTACGCATTGCTGCTTGACAAAAGCGGGGTAGGCTATTGCCGCGCGATAATTGCCATGAAGGACGTTTCCCCCCGCGGGTAACGTGAAAGCCATTGTTGCTGATGGCAGTTTGGCGCAGTTGAATATATTGCAAGCTGCTTTTTGTTGTTTCCACGTCCTCGTGGAGGTGTTAACGGTGTGATAGCCCGTCTTTGGCATCACAGGCAGTCAGTACACATATTTACCAGTAAATCTGCAATTTAGTGTTTGCATCAACCAAGAACGAATTCGATAAGTCCAAAGCTCTTATTACAAAACGTTGTCCGGCGGCTGTGAGTTACCTTAATCGTGCTTGGTTGCCAAATGCAGACAAGTGGGTAAATTATAGTGGTTTGTGGCTTACAATCTTCGGCATATTTACCACTAGTAAGGTTGAAGTAGGAAATCATCATCACTGGAAGTGGGGTCTCTCTGTAAGGTCTACTTCCTTTAGTTTATTTTTAGGGTACTTAATAGGCAGGAGGAACTAGAAGAGGGAAGGCATATAGTAAAGAAATTCATCGGCTCATGTGTCTTCCAACGGCATTGAAACGTACGTTGGTTTTTCCGGAGGGCCTCACGATGTGCTGTTGAGAAGTACCTAACAGCGCATCGATTAGTGTACTTGCAGAGGAGTTGGTCTTATTTTGGTGTAGGATGTTTGGGTTCATGCGGCGCAAACGCATTCACGGGCTGGAATCCCTCGTGCTCGTCCGCATTTCCGAAGCAATGGCTGTTGCCATGCGGCCACACTTTAAGAGAATGCAAATTCATTATATATAACGCTAGCCGTCTACTCTTAGGCCATCGGATTTGACAGTGAGTGTATCACTCAGCTTTGCCATCTCCCCTACAAACGTCCGCCATTAGGGAGAAGTTTGTGACGTACGCCCCAAAGGACGAATGTCTTTTGCTGCGGACGCATTCCAGTACATGCCGGTCTCACAGCAAAAGGCAAGTGCATGCCGGAACAGCAACATTCAGCTGCGAACTATATCATGACTCGGCAATAAGTTTTTATTCCCGTTCTGCTATTGTAGCTGCCACCGATAAACCGGAAAGAAGACCGAGGCAACTCACGCGGTGACCAACGACGAACTTCGCGTGCACGGAGGCAACCGACGGACAACAGGAACAAAAAAGAACATGAAAACGGTCCCAATTGGACTATCATAATTTGATTGCCAGCACTAATTTCCATCAGCCTGATATCCGTTTTGCGTTGTTCCATTTACAACAGGCTGTTGGTCTAATTTCACGTGCACAGCAATGTTTGGAGCTTAGCGAATTGGGCCGTGCGAGTGGCTATGCGTAAAGGTTACCACTTCCTCAGCTGCGCTACCGTGGAAAAGCATTGAGTGTGCCTTACGCTTCCACGTACCTTATTTTGACGTAGATATGCCTGACAATGTTTTGCTGTGGCTGGTTTCCCATACCATTATTGCTTTACGCTCGAGGCAAACTACACTACATTAGTGCATGTGCACCTGCTCTATACTTTCGTGTTAGCAAGTTACCAGCTATGTAGAAAACAATCCAAAAGGGATGTGTTTGGTTCAAAGTGATACTGAGGGAGCCATAGTGATTGGATGTGTATATAATAATTTCGGCGATTCACATCCTCCTGTTCATAGGTGCATGTGAGTTCATTTTTGGATACAAATTAATTCAGTGGGACACAAGAACATGTGCAACAATGCACAAATATATATATATATATATATTTGTTGTGTCAAAAAAAACCGATTTCATCAAAACCTAAACGCGATAGTGCCCAGTACAAAATTCACCAGGGAGGAGGAAAAAGAATCAGCTCTACCGTTTCCCGACTTACTAATTATGAGGCAACCAAGCGGGAGCATAGAGACAACCGTCTCCGAAAATTTAACGACGACAGATAGCATACTCAATTTCAAAAGCAACCTTCCAGCCTGCCACTTAAAGAGCTGTGTGCGTACCCTGTTCCATCGAGCCGACACACTGCAGTACACAGCACCTACGGGAACAAGAGCAATCTAGGTTGTTCACGTTATTTGCGGTCAATGGATATCCAAAGTCTTTCATCAACGCCTGTATTCGCAAAAACAGAGGGCAAACACTAAGAGAACCAAATCGATCGTGGTACTTCCGTACATACAGGGAGCATCCGAAGCGGTCGAACGCATCCTACGTCCACTAGATATCACAATCGCCCACAAATCGACCAGCATCCTGGGATCTACTCTATTCAACGGAAAAGATCGCGTCGACCAGCACGACCAATCAGGGTTAGTTTATGCCATTCCATGCCTCGGGTGCGATAAACAATTGGTCGGTGAGATAGACAAACAATTACGCACACGCCTGTACGAACATAGTTTAACCCTACGACACGCTGACCCTTACTCGCAGGTATGGAACCACTGTGCACAAACAGGCCATGAGGTCAACATCAACAAGGAAAAGGTAATCAGCCGGGCAAACAAAAAAGGGGAGCGACTGATTCTTGAAGCCGTCCACTCGAATAACTCGTTCAATCAGCATGTCGAGATTGACAAATATTACGATATCTTAACAAGACCCCGATGCAGAATAGCGAGACAAACAGACGGACAGTGCACAAAAACGAACGGAACTAGCGATCCCATTCACTCATTCATTCACGTTTGACAACGAGTCCTAGTCTGGATCGAAATGTCACAACAAGCGTTATTACTCAGTGTACGTCTTCTAACCTCTAATGTACACATATATATCTGTATGTGCATATATACATATATATATATATATATATATATATAATATCTGAATGTGCATTTCGAAGTGCAGTCAGCCATGGATTGTTTCATCAGTCGCATAAATTGTGCATGAGTACTTGTGATAATGGAGGCTGGTTTAGTGAATGAAATTATTTTGATTACCCAATATCATCAAAGTGATGGTTATTCAATTCTAAGTATTCCGTTGCAAAACTGATTGTATAAATCGTTCACTCGGTGTCGACAGTTCTAAATCATCCGTCCACTCCTTGCTCCTAGTCTGTGGCTTTGGATGGATAAAGTGCAAAAGAATTCATTTTATCATGCAGACTTAATTAAATCAAATTCCATGGAGATAGCTTTGAAATTACCAAGCGAATTCGTTATTTAGCAAAAACCCTGATGTGCATCCAAACTCTAGGATAAAGTTGACTTCAGTCACGGACACTAGGCATGATATAGCTAGGAATTACACGTATCGCATAGGTGATATATATTCATATTTCAGGGTATTGAAAGGTAAGAAATTTATTCACAACATCTGGAACGAGATTCCGTTGCCGCCCTCCTCAGAATGACCCTTTGTTTACTTTACAGTGAATCACTCGGGCTGACAGCGAAAGGGTTTTTCCGGTGCAGGCGATTCGGTGTAAAGCTTTTGGGTTTGATCGCTCTCATCGCCTGTCAACTTTCCCACGTGAGAGCACCCTGGTGGCAGCAACCTCCTTCCGGAAGATGGTGTACATTACGGTTTCCTTAATAAAGAAAAAAAACGAGAAGAAAGAAAAGAAGAGGGGATATTTTGAAACATGCGACTGAACCATAAACCACGTTCTTAAATTAATTTTACTTATATAAATTTAATAATCAATTTTGTTTTTGCTTAATTGTTGTATTCCGTTTTTGCTGATTTCCCGTATTTGTGAGCTGCCTGGTCTTGCACAGATTGTTTTGACTATTAATTGCCAATACAAATTTGGAATATCACGAATATTTGGATCACACTCGTGAAAAGACTGTCCATATTTTCCAACAGTGGTGGTGGACAAATGAACCCCGGTTGAACTATTCTTTTTTCTCGTGGTCTCTCATGCTACTTACAAATTAACGGCAACGGAAACCTGGATGGGGCTTGGCGAACTGTTCAGTACAATACACAAGACAGACAGAAAGTTATGACGTTTGCTCAAGATAAAGGAGAGTTTCACCTTGGAACGGTTGTGACTTGGTCTATTCCACTGGGAAGATTGCGGTGGTAAGCAAAATTCACTCCAATCAGTCGTTACTAGCAAATTTCACTTAGATAAAAACTGTGTGCGTGAAACCGTATTGAAGGCTTGCATTATGCACTAAAGTTCTTATGTAGACATAATTTTGTATTCTGTGTACAAATTTGGTTTAGATTTTAAATCCTATCTCTCTTGTTGGTACGCCGTCTCCTTGAAATATCAGTCCAATGTAAGTATTGCCTGACTGCATTCAGTCACGAAAGGGACAGATAACCTGAGGGTTTGTGTGTGTGTGTGTGTGTGTGTGTGTTCGTGAATTCTAAACGCGGTCAGTGAATTCCTTTTGAGGCCACTCACTTTCAATCCCGTGTCATGCCGATTTTTTGTATTCTTTTGTTATCACACATATCGAAAAGCACTTTATGCGAGACAACATTCCACAGATAATCACGTGCCTTTTAGATAAAAACAATGCATGATAATCTGAAGACTAAACGCACACACGCATAGGGGACTACATTAGCAGATCACCGATATCTACTTTTCAGTGCGTCATTCTATCTACAGGTGGCAAGATTAACTTCCTTTTTGGGTAAATATTTTGAAGATGAACGTCGAACACGGCGCAGTTGTGCTGTCGGTCACACTCCTACTATTTGGTGAGTCATATCACGGTGGTATTACACTACTCTATTTCCGCGATTTTGTTTTTCGAAAAATTGGGAAATTTTTGGCAGTTTTTCTGAAAATATTATTGAAAAATACTATTGATCTATTGAAACTATCTGCAATTAGTTAGCGATCAAAAAACCAAAGTACTTGAGTGGATGTTAAAGACGTCACAGAAAGGTTCGCTTTTTGGGAAACAGCTTATCACTAAATGTTATTAATTATGCTTTCTGTTAGTTGACTCAGTTAAATGGAAGCATCGGAGTATATATAATATGGATACTTCACCGGCGAATCACGCATCCGAAGCTGTATTCTATACATAATCTGCCTAAGCAGCACGACAGTTAACCTGAAAATACTTGGTGATTATTTGAGAGTCACTCGAATGTATCATAACGCAACAACTTTGGTACATTCCGGTAAGTGTTAACTAGGGGTTTCAAGCACCAAGTGACTGAAGTTAACAATGCGCAGGAGTATTATAGACTAAGTAAAGAGGATATTAATGGGATGACACTTTTTATCGTGGTCGTATGGTCGAAATCTCCGTATTTTTCAAATATGATAGAAAGTGATGATTTTGCGGCTTATAAAGTCTAGCAAACAAACCTCAGTAATTGATGACAGACTAGATTTTTCCTAATCCCGCGACCTATAACGCATTCGGCTTACTACATTTGTATTCGCTTCACTATACTGGGAAATGCTTCCCACACCTTGTCCTTAAAGTGCACTCTGGCGACTGTCATTCTTTCGTTTTTTCTTCCTTGGATGCACCCCCAAGAGTAGAAGATACCTTTAATTCTTTCAAAATATTGGATATGAAACTTGAAGATATTTACAAATAATCACCAAATTAGAGACCTGTGTGAAACCATAAATCAGTCACCAAGAACGCAAAATGGATGGCTAGGATAGACTTTAAACCCTGATAATTCGTCAAGCTGTTATCTGAGGAGAAAATAGTCCACTAAGGTACAGGAATGAAGTGGTACCTTTTAAACATAAGGCTAGAGAAATCAATTACTCATGTGCAATCGCTACTAACACGCTTCTAGCCTGCATACTATTGAAGATAGAGTTCGAGTATTCGACAGCCGGAACTAGCAGCGTCATAATCAAGGGGAATCGATGCGAAGCCTCCGCTCTAATCGATTCATTCCCTGGGATGATATTTTGATTCAAAGATGCTTTTCGCAAATGGCGTGAAGAAATATGTAGAATAAACATGGTTTAACCACCAGAAGACAGCCGGTTGTACCGTCACTAAGTGAGTTGAGCTTATGCAATGTATCGGATGACGTCATCGTCCAGGGAGCTGATTTTTGGAACGCTGACATCAAAGAATAATAACGGACGACTTCCGGTCGGGGAGGCCGCATGGACAGGAGAACTCCTCAAAAAAATTGGGCTTTTTGTTGTCAGTAGTATATTTCCTCTAGCGATGGGTAAAACACGTTTCCCGAAATTATACGATTGGTTCAGTGGCCATCGCTCCCTATCAGATGGGCGTACTGCGTTTCAGGGTCATTGTTGCCGGTTCTGCTCTCCTTATGCAGTGAGCCGTAGTAGCTATAGGTCATGGTTCTTTCACTGCACTTGTGCTTTAAACTAGTCGTAAAACTCCATGTCAGTGAACTTGTAAACAAAGGATCATTACAGGGCTGGAACCATTGTAGTAACTCATTAGGCGGACGATTAAAGGAAGACAGTGATTGCGCAAAATTTGATGTTCACTTACCTAGTTCACACTCGACTGCCGTATCTATCGTAACCCAGTGTTACAGCATGTGCCGGCAAGCTAAGGATCGTTCGTCCGTTTTCGACTAGCGACGGTCAAGTTCGATTACGTAGTACTCACATGATTGCTCCCTATAACAAATTGTTTTAGGTTGACCGAAAATCCAGATAACGTCCTCTCCTAATCCACTGCGGGGTTGCTAGAAGTTAATCTTAGCACATAATCCGGGGACTGGAAAGGATATAATTATTTAGGTCCTTACTTATCCTTATTATAGTCCTACACTTGTTATGCAAACTCAAAGTGACATGCTATTTCCATCGTTGTACCTGGAAATTAATAAGTTCGATGTTAATCTCAAAATTTCCCATTCAATAAGGAGGTCTCTTGGCAAACTGCTATCGTAATGGATCACAGTTATTCCCATCTTTAGTGGATATGGTGATCCAAAAGTTCGAAATGCATTGGATCGTTAATAGAGTTAGTTAACTTCTGAAGCAAGATGTTAAAGAGGTATTCACGATGTAGATGTCCCAGTGATTGACGTAATCAGGTGATCATTTAGCTAATAAATACTTGTGATTGAGAAACAGTCTATAGCCTTGAAATTGAGCCTTTATGACCGAAAGTAATTTGTCTTCCCTATTATTTTTTACTACACTCCACATGATAGTCTACTTGTTCCATTTTTTGACTTGTTTTTGTGTGCCCATTGATTGTCTTTTAGCTTGCACGTTGGAATTATCGCTGGCAAGTAAGTGTTAGTGGCATCTCATTGTCATCCATCTGAACCCTACTATGCTTAACAAACAATGGGACTTTGGCAAAACTTACGTCCAGTTTATTTTCCTCAGTTGATGTTTACTCTCGAATTTCATGTTCGTATACATATCCCGTACACAGCAGTACGTGTATATGTGGTAGATCTACTGTTGCGCATGTAGTTGTCGAACTAGCATGACATAAGATCGACCATAGAATGGAACGAATAAACTAAAGGCTGGACCAGTGAACAGAAGGAATCGAACACAAACCATGGAGAAGTTAATCGGTCCCGCGACGGATTCTGACTGCTCCATGCTGGGGGGATCAGTTACACTCTCTATCCGTTATGATCCTATCCTCATCTACAAAAGGTGTGCGATCGTATCTGAAGTCTTTGCCTTACTTCATACGTTTTTTAAAATGTTTAGTCGTGATATGCCAACTTGGCTAACTCTTAGAATGTGGACGAACAGCTTATAAAGATATATCTCACTTTCAAAAAACCGAAAGTATCAGCAATAATTGTGCCGGAAAAAACCGGTGCTTCTAGTCCAAGGAGAGCTACGAAGGATCAGAGAATGTGTTCCTCAATCAAATCGGAGGTACTTAAAAACCACGTATTCCAGTGGGTTAAAATTACCTGCTTTTTGCATGAGTGGTCGATTATTCGCGCATAATACGGACAGTTAATAGAGGGTCTACTACTCATAGATTTTCTTCTGAAGGTTGACCTCAGATTTAATGAAGTTCATCGAAACCTACTTTTTAAAACATGTTGATTAAGGAACTTGGAAGACATTTAGGACCAGTAAGTTGACGAGATTATTCTGCGATTAATGAAATGCTGCCGGAGACACGGGGTACAGTGACGTATATACTAAAATGAAAGAGCAATTGTCTAAATAGAACACGATAAAATGTCACTAAATGTCTGAGATGAACTAAAACGACCGACTTTCTTGGATGGATCAAATGTCCATCAAACAAAATTCAATACATAGATGTGATATTGGATACCGATGGTTAGTGCCCATTTAATCAGTCAAGATGACAAAACGACTGTACGCGGACCAGCTAATCGGCGAAATTCCGAGCATACCATGGGATCAAAATTCTCGTTTAAGATGTGCCGGCATTTTCTCCCGAACAGTTTATGGGATGGAACTGAACAATAAAAAGGTTTTTCAAATGTCGAAGCAAGAATCCCATCTTGAAAAAAACGAACTGAGTGTAGTGTCATAGGTCTATTCTTTGAAATCGCTGTCGAGCAGGGATAAAATAGTCCACGTAGCCGACAGATTCTACAGATATGTGACGGAATATGGATTACTTTAGTGATTAAAGGTATTCCTAATCCTTGTATATGTCATGGGAATGCAGTGTTTACGGTGTTCCAGCACCGAATGCATCCAGGTGAAGCGAGAGTTTCCAAATGTCGTAGTGTCTCCAAACATGATGGAAAAAATATGATGGAGAATTTTTCACTGCCATATCTACTTCACGTCGCTAGGAGTGTGTATTTATATTATGCACTTGGACAAAAATCTTCGAATGGTTGCTTGACCGACCAGTAAAATACAAAATACTAATAACACCCGACGTCAGTATGCCCATTATTCACCGTCAACACGTAATTGCTACCGGTGCTGCTACAAAACTACGCAAAATAAAAAATGCAAAACCTAAAACACCATGTCCTTGTTATGAGACTTTACCCCAATAATCGACAAAGCTGTACACAAATCATTACCGTAATTCGTTGCTTGAATCTTCCTCCGTACACATTCCTAGTGATTCCAACGGGATTCCGGTGTGAAAACCAATGTCAAAATGCATACGTAAAAGGATCATTATTCGGCGACAGCATCCGGTCTTCTATCTGAGACAACGTTGTTGTGCCATCCACATAAAATATAAAAGGAAAACCGGTTTCAAACGTTTTCCCATCTGTAATTCATCTCTTTGACCACCGATCGGGTGATATCGAAACAACTGAGGTTTCACTGATAAAGAGAGGACTTCTTGTGATATCGAATAATTTCGTAACAAATAACTCCAAATCATGACCATGAGACTGGAACTGTTAAAATGGCACGGCAGGTTCCTCGTAGACAGGAGTGAAGGCATAATGGTGTCAGTTCATGAAAGTGCTTCACTGTTTGAAAATCCAGCCGAGAAAAGTGATATTTTCTCATACCATAAAGTGTAATTTGGAATGCTTATTATTTGTAGTTCTTGGAACACTGGATGTTCGCCTGATTTAAACGAACAAACCGCTCAGTTAAGACTGTTCCAAAGCTCCAGTGTCACAGAAAATTAATGTCTAAATTTGGTCTTCGTCACCACTGCTTATACTTTTGCAGATAAAATAACCTTCACGCTTTTCAACGTTTTGTGAGCGCTGAGCTAGGCATTTAAATCATATTTTTCTCATCGCTAGCGGAGGTGACATTCCCAGTGGGAAAACAACGATCTAGCCGCCCAGTTGTTTGCTGTACTCATGCAGTAGATTTGACCTTGACCCCTAAGGTAAATGAATAATGTCTTTATGTGACAAGTTTGTGCTCATATATGACATTCTTTTAATAACCTGGACATGGTTTGTATCGTAAACCAAAAACGCACAAGTTTCCGGGAGTTTGATACTCATCGGCAAATTCAATCAACGGGCACATGGAACTGGATCTCCGAAAGCGCAAGATTTATATGGGAAGGTCACAGTAGAACTTTGAAATCTGAAGCAAGCAGGCCCATTTCAGGAACCCGACATGTTGCGCTTTACTCCGTTAAAAGACACATCAAAACCACATTATCAAACTCGGTAACATTGCCATAACCGGCAACCCCGTCAAAATTTGCAATAATGTCAGATAAAGGTCGTAGCTTAGCAAACTCTATGGAGGTAAGGGTCAAATGTGGGGCATCAGTACTACTATTATTTTCATGAAATAATTCATCAAGTGTTATCATCGCTCAACTCACCATTAAGAAACCATGGAAGCACTGTACAGCTGTTTCATCCTTGTTAGGAATTATGAGCAGTGAATATCAACCGCTGCCGAACTGGGACGCGAACACGGGACGAACGATTTTGAGTGGAACGCCTTAGCCTAACAAGGATGAAACAGCTGTACACTGCTTCCATCGTTTCTTAATGATCACTTGAGCGATCATATCACATGGTGAATTATTTCATCAAATCATTCAATCTGCTACCACTAACATGTACCAAGTAATCAAGCTGTGTCAGTCATATCCAAAGCGTTCGTCGTACTTAGGCTACGTGCACACAAGTGATCTAGGAGTGGGGGTCGATTGGTGTGAGCTGGGGGACAGTAACCGTGCAAATCAGTCACGGATAGGTGCAACGTGGTCATGTGGTGAAGTTGAACAAACCGTTCACAGCCTGTCCGGTAGCGTAATGGCTAAGGCGTTCGACTCAGAATCGTTCGTGGCGAGTTCGCGTGCCAGTTCGGACACGGTCGATATGCACTGCTCATCATGGGTAAGAAGGATGAAACAGCTGTACACTGGTGCTTCCATCGTTTATTTATCGTCAGTTGAGCGATCATATCACATGGTGAATTATTTCATCAAATCATTCAATCTGCTACTACTAACATGTACCAAGTAATCNAACTAAATGCCAGTAGAACCATGGCGAAGGGGAACAGAGAAACGAACTTATGTACAAATTCCTCCAGAAATTTTTCACATCATCGGTAATCCACCGGGATCCATGGTCCCTCTGTGGGCTCAATACTTCCCGTTTTCTCAGACCGAAATAAAGGGCTAACTTAGCGGACTTTGACCCAAACATCTGATCAACTAGTTTAACCCACTAGACAGTAGGAAGATTCGAGAATCACGTAACCCACTGAGAAACGCTCACTGATTGTTCACTTCCTAAACTATCCCGGTCGGCTAAACATCATAGGCGATCAGTACATCCCTTCGCCATAGATGCCGGTGAGCATAGAATTGAATGATTTTCTTACCACACATTAGTGGCTTGAAATCAGAATGACCACGAAAAATCAGTTGACGCACTGGTAGGCATCAGGCATTGGCATTGATCCTGACAATTGTGTGAAAGCCCCCTGTACACAATGCACGGAAGCGAAAAGATAGGAAGCAGATAAAAATCAGGTAGAACAGCGAACATGGCGAATAATATATCAGCGAAAAGTTTAAATCAATCAGAAGGAAAATGAAACAAGACGATAAAGAAAGGGAAGAGAAATGAATAGGGGGAAAGCATAGAAATTGGAACGCAAATGTCATCATGGGTGACAAAGATTGAACAGCTGTACACTGGTGCTTCCATCGTTTATTTATCGTCAGTTGAGCGATCATATCACATGGTGAATTATTTCATCAATTCATTCAATCTGCTACTACTAACATGCACTATCAATATTAACGAAAAGAGACGTCTTTGCCTACGCACTTATGATGTCAGCTCGACTGGTTCTGAAGCTTTTGCTGTCTTCAAGCTCATTACTGATACACGTTTTAAATCTGCCAATATGAGGTGTAAAATACACCAATATTCTAAATCATTGAAAAATTGCCTCTCCACTTTCACGACCACACTGAGTATTCTATTAATTTCACGTTTTCTGCAGCGTCAAAATGTAGCAGTAAGTGACAATTTTTGCAAACCTAAATAATGCCCCTTTTTGAGATCCATTCATGTCTTTCGTAAAACGGAAAACTGATTTCTAAATAAAAAGCAGTTGTTTGTCGTACAACGATGATACTGAAAACTGTGCCTCAACCGCTACAAGGTCTGCCGGTTTGAATCAGAATTTACTGAATTACAATGATTTGTTTTGCCACCAGCTAGCTACGAAACTATTTTATAAGACAATTGTCTCTGAACTTTGTAGTCTTGCTGTCCGTTGGCTTCTAACAGTCCTGAGGTTTAAGGGGGTAAGGAGAGATATCGATTCCTAATGAAAACCTTACCTAGGAAGGAAAAATGTGGTTCTGACCCACCCAAAGTATCAACGCTACTGTTCCCAGCTCCCCTGCCTTCTACGAGTATTGATTCCTAGTGTCTCTAAGTTAAGCTGCTTCCATTAAACTAAAGCATGAAACATGCCAAAAGAAAAAGTATATTGTTGACACCAAAGCATTCATCACACACAACAATGGAAACAGTAGCAGTTGCAAGGTGCAATTCCCAAATATCCCAAAGGTGGGTTCATGCTGTTTAATGTGTAACAAATCATTTTACTGAATGTGATCAGCGATTATTTCTATCATTTTAAACCAGGTTTTTTAGATCAACGTTCGGCTGGTAAGTATTGTTTTAAAGTTCTGACCGCTCAGTTTACTCTACAGAATACCATCATTACGTACTTGCAACACAGAAATGAAGGTTGTCGAGCCATTTCTTGTGAAAAATATCGGAGAAACGTCACCCAAACTATGAGCAAGTATCAGATATGAGGCTGTACCATTTCCCAGGTTTTCGGAATTATGCCTAATTATTCCTACTTATGTCGAAGATAGTAGGGATTGAGGAAGAACATGTCTCTATTTCAAAAGACTTCTTAAGAGTAATCGGCTCGCAGATTGTAGAGAAATACATTGGCAACCAGTGCACTTTACACTAAGTAAGCACCAATGCGCCAGTATAAGTTGGATTACCTTTCACACGAGATCTCAAGAGGTCGGCTGAATGGTATTTCCGGACAGTTTTTGACACAGTTTCGAATCATATAGAAAATGGTGCTGAATGGGAATAGATATGTCTGTGATTAGCACACCTATGGGAACTACAGAGTTGTTGAATAAGTACGATTTTTGGTTCCAGATGCTTGTCACTCATCAGAATAAGTGGTCACTGAAAACATGGGCCCTTCCGATGGATTGTGTTTTCCGGATTTCAAAGACGTTCCATTTATGTGAGGAAAAAACCTCTGTCGACTAGAAAGATGAGATTCGGAGGCAGTTATCCTCGTGCCTGGGATAGATATGTCATCCATCGTGCAGTTATTACCTTAGTGAAGCATTTTACATTCCATTTTACTAAGTTGATTTCGGGTAACCGTATTAGTTGGTTTGAATAGCATGAATCCGTAGTTAGTTCCAGTGCTGTTAACTTCTCTGTCGCACTTATTTGTTGAGATTCCATTGGTCATTTTTCAGTCATCATGGACTCACATTCCGTCTAGCTTAATGGACCAGCCCGCGTGCTAGTAGGCGTCTGAATAATAGACAAGCAGCCTCGTCGTATTCTGCCCTACATACTCAGGCACAACATTCATAGGAGGTAAAAACATAAACTTTCTACTCTTCTGATTTTTCAATTAGGCAAGATAGCGTCGTCTTACTTAAAACGCCTAAGGTTTGAAATCAAATGAACCGACAATGCCATTAAATGATCGATGTTCTCGTTTTGCTGTTCCCTCGTCCTGGAAAGTGTTCTCATCTCCCGAAAAATGTTTATCAGACTACATCTGATCATGTCAAGACAGTCAATCAGAAGGAAAGTAGTGAAGCAATGTAATTAAGAACCAGATCACGTTCATCGTTCATCATCCAGAAATGATGAAATCAGACTGAACCGTGAATAAAGGATTGGAAAATTCATTTGAGCATCAGCTTGTACTTCACAGAAGAATGGTCTGGTCACATAAAGTCCTATTGATTTCATCTAAGTTCAGATTTCTATTGACGCTGTATTGTGGAGATACGGCAGAACACGACGGAAACAAAATTATCACATGCCACTGAAAAAACAATGCGATCAGGCTGTCGAGAGACAACATCGGGCCTATTAGTGTATCTGAGCCAAGCGAAACTAAAAATGCGTCAGAATAGCCGCAAGTTGCATGGAACTACAAAGGCGTATTTATTACATAACAATGAAAAAAAATCGCGGTTGTGATTGATCAGTTGTTTCATCTGCCGAATTTTATAGCCCAAAATTTAACTTGTTGTCTTGCTGCCATTAGCGTAATTTGTCCATTCTCGTTTTCTGAAGTAAATCGCTACTAAGAACCAGGCGTTTATGCCAATGTCAGGCAATCTTAGAAGCCTGGTGTAATCATTTACAACATTTTTCCATTTGAAATGATACGGCTGTAGATCGTCCAAAGATGTTCGCGCAAGGTAAGAACAATAAAAGTGCATTTTTTGCGTCATTGGTATAAGACAGATGCTAAACTGTATTATTTGTTTAAAATGTCACGGAAATCGACAATCGAATGTTTCACAGCGATTATGAAAATTTGCTTCCTACTTTTAACATAAATCAATCGATTTTTTAGATAGTTTGCAGGTGAAGACTATATGTGAGTTCACGGCACCAACTTCGTTGGTGACAATAGAAACAAAGATTTATTCCGTTGAAATATGAAGAACTACTAAGTGAAATGGTTTTTTTCATTTCGAATGTGCAAGAATTGTTGAGCAACCAATGAGTCAAATCTCCCCAGTACTTTATCCTGGTTTAGGCGGAAGAAAAATTTTCATGACGAAGTCATTTATACTTAGCATTCTGATCCAGCCACTAAATTATATAACTGACAAATATCGTAAAATTCCTATGAAGTTTTGATGGGGCGAAACGGATCTTTTGTTTCGATAAACCATTCTGGATAGAAGTCGAATTACCTGATCGTAACAAATAGCCTCAGCTGAGTGATCAGAAACATCTTTTCGTCTTTCACTTTTCAAACCTTACCCTTCCATGCTTGTTTGCGAACCTGTAAACATCAGCCGACTCTGTCCCGATGAGATAATGGCATTGTGTTTACTTTCCTAATCCGCAATAACTCTCTCATGTTGTGTCACTGGGTAATGTTTGAATCACGTCTCAGGTAACCTGTTCATATCCCACCA
Organism: Fasciolopsis buskii; assembly: GCA_008360955.1. Lineage (NCBI taxonomy): Eukaryota > Metazoa > Platyhelminthes > Trematoda > Plagiorchiida > Fasciolidae > Fasciolopsis > Fasciolopsis buskii. The sequence goes on along the minus strand of LUCM01000765.1, from coordinate 95,802 downwards.
AACGGTAACTGGCATTTTGCGATGCCTTGATGTAGTGATGCTATTAAAAGAGATGCCCATATGTACTCATCGGCTCGGTCTGGAACAAATTTCAACGAAATTTATTGTAATCTTCTTTTGCAAATAACAAACCTAATCAATAGCTCATTTCAAACATTTTTTCCGTGAACACAAATGATGTCACTTCGTCTATCATATCACTGAAGTTGGGAAAAACTTTTGAGATTCGATGGTTTTACCCAGTTTGACAGAAAACGTTAGAAATCGTTGTCGCCAGACCTGAGTTTGAGAATACGAGGTGAAGTGAGATGGGTCGGTCGTGGTTAAAACCAAAAGGCCCGATTCACATTTCACGAATTTTAATATCGATTTTCGAGACTCGAACGGAATGAAAAAGCAATCGGACAAACTCGCCAAGGTAGCGGTTCAAATTGAGAAAATCACGTTGTTTCTCACTAGGAACTCATTCGGATTTTTAGGAGCGTGAATGGATAATAAAATTAATGTAAGAATCGCATGGTGATTCACCAGAGGATTTTTGTCGGTCAGGCAAGGCGAGTCTTCAGCAGAAGAACATGTGATTCTTATGTGGACTTGACGTCCATTCAAACTTCTAGGGATTCAATGAGATTCTGGTGAGAAGTGCACACCTATGGGGATACTTGGACAGTGGAGTAACGGGTACGCGTTGCTGAAAAGCCGCAATAACCAAGAAACCGGTAATGTGCTTCCGTGAAAATCTTGTCCATCCATCCGTACTACTGAAGGGAAAATCACCTTATTTTCGCTTAACTGTCTACCTTTCGGATTTCACTCTGAACGCACAAACCACTGGTTATTCGCTTAACTGTGCGCTCGGAAAAAAACCGACACGAGCCTTGTTCCCACTGGTACTCATCAGTGGTACATGTTCCTCATCGCACTCAGTTGCAAGGTTGACTGGATGATCTGAAGTTTGCGAATTTATAGTGAGGTTCAAAGGGCAGCCAGTGAAGCAAAAATGTCAGCCCATACACTACTCGCAAGTAATTGCGATATATACACGGAAAACTGAACGCGAAGCAGTCAATCCCGATGAGAAGACCTGACTTAGTGGGAAGCATTTGATTGGGGCTAACGAAACGGGTACCGTGGGAACCTTCGAAGGAGTCGCGCACTGTTGCATCCTACCTGACACCTAAACAAACAGAACCAGCACAGCAAGCGTCAAATTGTTTATGAGTGCACCTTAGTGAAAGAGAAAACCAACTGGAATCTGTCTACGGTCATTGTCTGGTTTGAGGATACTGAGAAATAACAGTCAGGGTCAGGATTGCGTAAAACAGATAGGAACAGATATCGATCACCATCCACTGGCACGTGTTTCATATGTGTTTGCTTGAACATGCATTTGGCTCACCGACACTGAGTACAACAGTTGACTATGGTGAACGAGTCGCTGGTGTTTCTTAAATCATGGCTGATATATTTCATGCATTCTTTAGTTAGCCAGTGGTTTTCAGGCGCGCAAAGCTAATAATATTGAAGATAGGATATCCTGATTCTTGTAGTAAAACCCAAATAAGTCAAGAAATAACTTGTCTGGAACAGCTCTTCTGTCATTGCAATCCTAAGGTAAAAGTTTACAATAATATGCGATACAATAAACCACACTTTGAAAGAACCAACGTATGGCTTTTTCATTCATGCCCAGAAAGCCTACGGGTCTATATGCTTGAAGATCCAAAGAAATTGACTGTATCAGGCAATTTAAAGTTGATGTCTAAAAAACCTATCCTAGCCTAACTAGGACCGGAAGCCCAGAAAACCTTGTAGCAGGACATGAAAAATAGTATTCAATATACGGTTAGTCTAGCGTCACAATAATGACGATAAAGGCAAAATAATTTGCAAATTATATTGGAAATGGGTTCACTAAGACTATCCAATCAGCTACCAAAGTTAGTCAGTCAGACAGTCAATGATCAAGATTATTTAGTCAGTCACAAAGTCGGCAAGCCAGTCGTTAGCAAGTCAATCAATCAGTCAGTCATTAATCCAAGACCGTCATTCACCAAGGTCAGCCAGTCACCAAATCAGACAGAGAACAGATTCACTCAGTCAGAGAATCATTCAGGGATTCAGTCAGAGTCCAGTACGAATATCGACCAGTGAGTCAGTCGCTTAGCCACGGGTGTCACCTAGCCAGAGAGTCAGCCAATCATATAACTCAGGGATTAGTTAAGTCATTCATTCATTCAGTCGATCGGTCTGTAGGTGGGTCAACAAAGTGAGCCCGCTAGTCATCGAAGCCAGAAATTGAACAAAGTCGGTCAGCAAATGAGTTGTCACTCAGTCAGATAGTGAGTCGTCGTCAGTCGGCCACTGATCTCAAACAGATAGCCAGTCAAATATCAGGGCCAGTCTTACATTCCGTCAGTCGATAAGACATCAGTGGAAGTTAGTCAGTCACCTTCAGTTAGACAGCCAACCAGTCAGTTCACAAAGCAGTCGGCTAGTCAGTCAGCCACAGAAGTAAACCAGGGAGACAGTCAGCTAGTCACGGAAGTCAGCCAGACAGTCTGTCAGTAACGATTATTACCCAGTGAGGATGTCAGTACATCCGAACGATCCTTTGTTCTCTCGCTCAGTCACTCGCCGAAGTCAGTCGGTCGGTCATTTGGCCAATCAGTAAGTCGGTCAGTCAGTCATTCACCAATTACAGTCAGACGGTCACCGTAGAGAGTGGGGCACAAAAATAAATTCGTCGGTCAGGCACTCACCGAAGTCAACCAGCTTGTCAGTCTTGAAAGGCACTCAATCAGGAAATCATCATTGAGTGAGTGAGTGAGTCAGTCGATCACTCGGTTACGGAAGTGAGCCAATGAGTCAGTAAGTCCATCACGGAATTGAGCGAGTGAGTGAGACAGTCATTCCCCAAGGTTATTCTTTCGGTCATTTATCCATTCATTCATTCATTCATTCATTCATTCATTCATTCATTCATTCTGAATGAATGAATCAATCAGCGAGTCAGGCACTCCCACACCGAAGTCAGTCAGACTCGCAGTTAGTCATTAATACATTCTGTAAGTGGGTCAGTCTGTTAGTCAATACGTGAAATGCCAGTAATTCTGTCAATTAGTCACTCAGTCACTTACGAACGCCAGCGAGTGATTCAGTCATTCAGTCATTCAGTTACGGACGTTTGCGAGCGAGTCAGTTAGTCCACCATCGTTGTCAGCAATTCGGTCATTCATTCATGAATGTCATTCAGTCAGCCAGTCATTCAGTCATCCAGTTGATTAGTCGGTTATCAAGTGCGTTACCCATTCACCCAGTCAGTGATTCATCAGTAAATCAGTCACTCATTTACTGAGCAACGTACATCAGTCAGTAATCAAAACATTCATCCAGCAAAGTCATTGAGTCAGCCATTCAGTCACGGAATTGAGCCATTGAGTCAGCCTGTTATTCAACAAGGTCCGTCATTCCATTGTTCAGGTAGTCATGAACATCAGTCAGTCACTCAGCAAAGACAGACCGTCAGTCAATAAGTCTGTCAGAAAGTCATCCAGTCAGTCTGTCAGTTAATTACTCACGGAAGTGAGCCAATCGGTCAATCAGTCGGTCATGGACAAGAGCCAGTGAGTACCTCAGTCAATCACGGATATGAACGATTCACTTAGTCAGTCAATCACCAATGTCAGCCAGTCCATCAATCATTCAGCCATTCGTCAACAAAGTCATGTAGTCAGCAAGATCTGTCGGTAACCCGATTAATTCATTCAGTTGCGCAGTCACTCAATGAATTAAGAATTTATTGTTCACAGTTTGTCAGTCAGTTATCGAAGACAGTTATCCTCCAAAGTCAGTTAGTCATGGGAGGGTGTCGTTCATGAATGTTAGTCAGTGAGTCAGTGAGTCAGCAAGATCAGTCAGTCCCTCGACCAGTCTGTCATCACTGTCAGCCAACGAGTAGTAAATCAGTCGTCGATGCTAGTCAGATAGAAAAAACAGTCAGCCCTAGATTCATTCAGTCAAACGTTAAGTCAGTCACCCACTCATACATTCAAGAAGGTCAGTCAGTCAGACGGTGAATCGGCCAGTAAGTAGGCCGTAAACGTCAGTCATTCAGCAAAAACATTCACTCATCAGATTCAGTCAGTCAGTAAGTTAATCATTCAGTCACCAAAACTAGTCATCTATCAATAGCAGTCATTTATCAAAATCAGACAGTCAGTCTGTCATCGTAGTTAGTCATTCACCAAAGTCAGTCAGTAAGTAAGTGAGTAAGTGGGTCAGTTAGTCGAATCAGTTTATCAGGTAATCCGTCACCCAGTAGTTAATTCAGTCAGTGAATGAGTTGCCATTAAGTCAGCCACTCAAATATTTTTTGCCAATATCAGTCGGTCAGCAAAAACATTCAGTTACCATATTCATTTACCCAGTCACTCACCTAGTCAGTGAATCCGTCATTCAGTCACCAAAGACAGTCAGATGATCACAGAAGACATTCATTTAGTAAAATCAGTCAGCCATCGAAGAGAGTTGTTCAAAAAAGTCAGTCCGTCACGGATGTTAGTTAGTGAGTCTTTCATCCAGTCAACAAGCTTAGTCATTCGATTAGTTAATCAGCCATTAAATCTGTCAGTCCGTCAGTCAGTTATCAAGGTCAGATGGTCAATCATTCAGTCATTGATTCATTTAGCTCCTGATTGAGTCAATCATTCATTCAGATGTCACTGTCAGTTTTACAGTCATACTGTCAGTAATTCATTCAAAAAGTCAGTCACCAAAAACAGCCAGTCAACGGATTCATTCATTCAGCGAGTCAGTCACTTTGAAAGTCAGTCTGCCAGTCACGGATTCAGTAAGTCAGCCAACCAGTCTGTCGTCGAGGTGAGCAAGTTAATAGGAAGTCAGTCGACAATGCTATTCAGATAGCAAAACAGTCCGCCTCCATATTCGTTCAGTCAAACATTCGGTCAGTCAGTCAGTCAGTCAATCACCAAAGTCAGTCAGTCAGTCAGTTATTCAGTAAGACAAAATAAATTCACTTGCTTATTCCACAATCGTGCTTTGCCAACATGGTCTTTGAGTACACGAATTCCTCGTTGAATTTTCGAATTTGTAGTTTACACATTCCTCACGTTCGTTGGTTTATTTCAGACAAACCGGAAATTTATCAAGGCAGTAAGTGAGAATTAATTATTTTCTAAAATTTAATTCACATAAGTCCCGGTGGTATAAAATTCTATCGTGCTTTAGATTTCGCCAACCTCAAAGCGAAGGAGTAATTTGACCAAACTACTAGTGATAAGCTCAATCAGATTAGCTGAAGACTACGCTTTGTGATTCCGAAACAAGCTTCTCTCACTACTCCTAGTTTAAGCGATCAAAATTTAAATATTTGGCCTAATTTTTTGTAAGCATTGAATGAGAGTTGGAGAGAGATTATTGTGTTTGTTCAGGCCTGAACCACGAATGCACATACTTTGAAATTAAGGTCATTACCACTTACCTCGTGGCTACCTGCCAATGTAAAGTAATAGGACGCAGTTAGTGTAAACAGTCTCATTTTTTTGCCCACAGGAAAGTCGGTAATGTTTGTCGGTTTCTGCAACTATTTGTTTTCATACCCAGTTCAAAGTACTGGGCGCTGAAAACGCCATCCACGGTGAACATAATGCACATTATTTTCGCCTCTCTGAAGGCGTGGGCTTTCATCAGGTGCCTAAATTAATCGTTGTTAGTCTAGCCCAACCCTAGAAAGCTAACATTCATATAAAGACACAACCGGCAAGCTATTTCACTGACATACAAGTTAGCACATAAGCCCAGAAACGACTTGTAACTTGACAGAAATCGTGTTTAAAATCGTTTTTGTAGAATATCACGTTCGTTTTTCAGTGGAAACGATATTACTTAACAATGGATATGAGTAAGTAGCACCCGTTTGCTGCAGTTGTGAAAGCACAGAAGACAAAGCAACCTGACACTAGGTGTCTATTACGAGACAGCCATGTGTCAGTATTAGACTTACTGGAATACCCAAAAATCTCCGTTCCTCTAAAACTTTTTCATAACAACCTCGATGGCTGACCGTATCTGACGTGACTTGATTGTGACAAAACTGGATGTGGAGTAAACGTGGATACTACATCAGATCCCGTCTCGTGGTCGCATTGACGGTCACGAAAAAATCTAGCTACGCTCTCCCCTACTTCGATTGGGAAAAGCAAAAAGTGAGCAATGACATCAACCAACAGTCCGCAACCCAACAGGGGAAATAAATGTCATTTGAACAGATCGATGTAGCTTATACGTATTGTGTATCGCGTCGACAGGTACTGATCTTGGATTCTGATGCAAAAGTACAGTAATCGGCCAGTGGGAGAAAACAACCTCCTAGGAGAAAATGCCGGTAAAACCGATGAAGTTGAAATTAAGAATAATCTGAAAAATGAAAGCCTTTTTGACAAAAATTGACAAGCGTAACAAATTACGCGAATCTAGAGGTTTAGGATGTCCCCCGGCAGGTATCCCGGTTGTTTGGAGTGTGCAGTTTGCAGAGCCTCGGGTAGTTTCTAGTACTTCAGAAGAACAATAAATTGCAGTAAATGCCCAAGGTGGTACAATTACCATTTTGTTTACCCAGAAAGCCCAGTGGTTATCTAAAAGTCCCGTTTACCGAGCTTGGCGCTTGGATACCAAACGTTTCATCGCTAATGGGACTGACATCTTCGCTGTGTAGGTACAACTGAATCCAGTCTTCCATTTTTATAAGGTAATTAACTTTAGGTCTGACTTAACTCTCCATGGATGAAGTGGAATCTGGGCTTCTCCTATAATGTTCGACCGTTTGATGCCAATCTGAAACAAAAAGGGGGACCAGACTCATTGGTTCCGACCCATCAATCTCTCTGCTCTAATTTCAATTTCGTTGCACTGAATCCTCCACCATCCACTTCCCGCCACTGTTAGTTCATCGAGGCGATGTATGCGATCAGGGCGCCCAAAATGAAGTAAAGGGGACCGCAACTTGAGTTTTGGACCAAACACTGTCGGGCTCGGAATTACTGAAGATCCATGACTGATGGCTCAGTTCACACACCATTTAGATGGAGCTGGACACACTGGGAACCCAGTGTACTTTTCTGTTACATATGTCTGTAATCATAAAACAGTGGCTGGTATGCAGTCAGGGTTTGGCCCTATATCCCATAATGTCTATTAAATATCAGTCAACCCAGTGGTGGGCCTGAGTACTCTTCTTTGACCACGCACTTTGTAGAAAACATCACTGAGAAGTCACTTCTTTGGAATTACTCGGTAGGGGGTATGTGAGACACAGGGTCACTTGGGAGTAACTAGCTCCAAGAATGAGAAATACACTCCCCTAATGTATTGAGGCGTTTGGAGGAGTACTAGGGTAGAAGGAGTCCATTTTTCGCATAACTGGTTATTAGGGAAGTGATTATTTTGCATTTCGAACTAAGATTCACAAAATGCTACACTTTTGCACAATGATTTGCATGTGGCAATTCTCTGCTCCAGTTGGACACGACTCGCGACAAATGGAAGAATGTGAGTTAAAAACAAAAATTGCTCGCAACTTAAGTAATCATCGTGTGCATGAGGCCAAGAGCGTCATTATTTCTGTCCCAAACAGTATAAAAATAGTCACGCACGGAGACTGCGGTTTAAATGACAGTTAAAGGTCTTTATTTGTCTGTAACTAGGTACAAGACATACTGAACGCACATCCCCAGGGTTTTCGTTTCCACTGAATGTCCTCTGCTCCAAAGTTCACGGTCTCTGTCCGCGCAGGAGTGATTTACTGAATAGTCATGAAGCACAGTGTAGGACTTACTGTTGCTAATTAAAATTAAACCCTTCCGTAGTCCGTTCCTCGTTACTTCCCATTTTGACATCGCCAGATGTACTGTAATAAGCACGGTTCGATGCAATCATTTTTGTCATTCCGTATTCTCACTTCACTTAATAGGGCGCTGGAGGGAGGATAAGTTACACCGAAAACAACCTCAAAATACAGATAAGAAATAAGGTGCTGATAATAAACCTGCAGCTGATATTCCTCTGCTAAAACCAGGTGGCAGCATGTGTCGACGGTCTGCTCGACAAGCAGCAATCGACATGTGTAAATGAATGGAATGTGATTGCACTGGTTCATATACGTATCGTGATAGCACAACTAGAATGAAGAAGAGATATCTTATTGCCATCAACAACCAGTTGACATCGGTGGGTGACCGAACTGAGGATTTCACGGAGGAAAGCAGAACTGGGTATGTGGGCCAAACAATCATTGTGACTGACATGATTTCACAGCAGTTGGACTTTAACCAAGTCAGGCTGGAAGGGTACTGGCATGGCGGGCCAAAGAGGTAATGATAAGGAAAGACGATGAAAGGAATGTCACTTACACGGGCTTGGATATACATGCATTGTTCCGATAAATGTCAATGGATATCCCTAGTAAAATTACTGTTGCATTGGGCTGATTTGAGTGTTCTTGGTAGGTACAGTAAGAAGGGATGATTGGTGTTTAACAAGAGACGTGATCGGCGGCTAGTGATTGAAGATAAGTAGACACAGGTGGCATATGAGATAACTATGGCCGACATTTTTCTGTTTAAAGTTAGTGTACTTCGTAGCTCAGGTCGGGATGTTTTACTTCTAAGACCGCTGAGCTTGGTGCTTAGATCGCAAAAGTTTCACCACCAGACGAGGTGATATCATCAGTGCACCTAGGTGACGAGATGTTAGCGATCTGAAGCTCGGAGATCGCAAAGCTTTGAAAATTTTTCTGCCTAATAACAGGCGGCTAGCGATCTGGGAATAACAGCACAGCGTGGCGATTTTTTTGAGGGGATTTGCACAACTAGATCAAAAGCCCATGGCGGTGGTGTTGATGATGTTGCGCTGACGTAAGTTACACTGTAGAAGGAAATTGATTGGAGTCATTTCACTGATTTCATCAGATATTACGCCTATCAAACCATGGAAATCCGAAAATTTGCTGCCATATCCAGAGGTAGAATGCAACTTAACACGTGTCCAGTTACCCTTCAGTGAATATCGTGGACGGCACATCCTGTTCACGAGTCAGCCGAACCGAGTAAAGTAATCCAAGTGCATCTCAAAATATGATCGTGTTAAATACAGCGATAAACCTCAGGTTTCTGGGGCGCGTTTATCCAACTGTAGGAAAGTTTAAATGGAAATCAGACCGCTCGAACGGAATATACGCCGGTCGATACGGAATTGGTGATTCATCAGTGAGAGTTTGAAATTTAGGGAGTGACAAATGAACAATCATAAAAGGTGTACGAGGACTTGTATAACAGAGGGACGGGAAGCAAATTCAGACAATGACGTGGAAAGGATTATGCACCGTTCTGACGTAGACAAACGCGGAAATGTGGCCCGATCATCTCATGAGATGGAAGATCAAGTATCACTCGCATAACGCGGAAGAAAACTTTGCATATTTTATGTGGGAACAAAGCCCTTGACTAAACCCAGACTAGAGATGAAGGGGGCAAATGCGAAACACGAAACGAGTGATAACAAGACGGAGATATTTACACAAAGTGGAATAGATTGGTCATTCGAGTGGATCTCTTGAGTGACCTGATTGGTAACCCAGACCAGTGCAAATGCATACTCACTGATAAGAACGGAAGGAAGAAAGTTAGATGACAGACTTTATCATGGAAAGTGAAACTCACGACACTCTGGATGTGATTAGAAAGGGTAGGAAGCACTCGGATTAAATTTTGATCGGTGAGAAACGCGGGTCACGGGTTAAATTAACCTTACACAAAGTCTACCATCTTAATCAGATAAGAATGAGCATGGTCTTTTCAGAATTTTGTGGGAAATACAAACGGTCTGATGTATGTACAATAACGGGCATATAAATTGCCGTCACAAAGTGTCATAGGCAGCAACATAAGCCCATGTATTCAGACGTGAACGTAAACGGCAAGTGATGTAATTACGGCCCGATGCGTGCATGAGGTAATATCAGATGAGACGCATATGATCGTCAGAAGGTTAACGGTTGTAGCTATCTGAGCCACCTGTGAAGGTAAGTGAGTGGGCGAGTGCCTGCATAGTCACGTGTGCGGTTGTTTGTGCCTTTGCACGAACGTTCCCGCTCACTGTTCCAGGTCTGCGTGCTCGTGATTATACGCCTAAAAACTAAAAAATACCTCACTATTTATAGGTGACTAGTTGTTCAATCAAATTAATATAAATCTTAAATTGGTCATCAGACACACGTATCCAGCAGCATAGTTGTGCCTACTACAAACAACCGAAAGGTTAAATCTCCAGAGTCAATCAAGCTATCTTGCTGATCCTAATGTCTCACGTGTTGTCTACCAGTTCACTTGTTGTTGTTGTTGTTGTTGTTGCGGTGACGCGTACATTAAGGAGAGCGAATCGCTGCTTGACTCAACGAGCGCATGCCGAAATGATTGTCAGAATCGTTGACGCAATTCTCTGTGACTTCGTATACTGATGTGAAATCTCCAACCCCTTTGATCGCGAAGCGCCTAGTCACATCGATCCACAAAGCTGACGTAATCCATTCTCTCAAAGTACTAGTGTGCAATACATACCACAGACTACTGACTTTTAGTAAGGCCACGCTTACCAGCATGCATAAGGCAGCGCTTTGGCCACAGAAACGGTTGACCCTGAGCATCGAACAACCTTGGCATTAACCCGCATAACATCCTCACGCCGATCGATCCACTTTACTGGTAACTGTATGCACGCAACTTCTCATATTTTCGATCCACTGCTCTTCACAATCTACTGTGTACAAATTGTGAAGTTTTACGTTCACGACCGAGAAGGGTAAACGAAATGATTGGATCTCGTGACACGTCTTCTGCTTTGACAAATTGAAATAAACAGGTCTGAGTAGTAGCTTTGGGTTATGTAACTAATCTCACGAGTGATGGACCGTGTCGATAAGTCAATTTTTAGGCAGTTACCAAGTAAGGGTTGTCTTTCATTTCATATAGGGGCCTCAAGTTTTCCGATTTCATTTCGATTCGTTTTTCTCCGTTGGGTGCTTGACGTCCAGCGACTAGCTCACCTCGATTTTCTCAGAGCGGTTTTCCAAATCGAATTTCCATCTTATCTGCCGTTTGTGGGCGGAGGTAACTCGCGACTCCTGGTCTTTGACTTTTGTTTCCATCGTTGTGGAGTCGATTTAGCCAAAGGTTTGAACAATTTATATCAAACATTTTCTATAGTTTATTTCCTTCAGCATTTAGTGGACTTCAACTAACCTGTCCTAGTCCATAGTGAGCTGAATCACAATGTACATTTTTTTACCCTTCTTCCTTTTCAGCCGAAATGTCTTCCATGATCCAGTATTGTGGTAAGCGGAATTTCTTAGCAGACCCAAGGGGTGTATCCATGGACGAGTAAATATCCTCTTCAATATAAGTTGATTCAAATGGAAAATATTAGATTGAAAATAGCCAGGGTTATATCTGAAATCAAGTCTCGTCTAAAGGAAGGTGAAAGTCCTCCGAAACTTTATGTACCTATTGGAATCCAAGCCACAGAATGCCCTTGACGGCTTATGTTTTGAGATTTCGGCACCAGGACAGTGTCCACAATCGATTCACCCAAGAAACCACTTTTGCCTATTCAAGGTGTCTCTACCAAGTTTGCTCAGATTTTTGATTGCATCAGTTATCACTCGTGTGTGTGTTTGTGCCTCTGTGCTCTCTCCGCAGGAAAAATCCAAATTATCGCTGGAGGTAATGGGAAGCAAATTTTGCCTTGACAATTTCCTCTCTCGTGATTCATTGTATTCCCACCAACCTTTCAATAGCTTTTGAATTGGCGACCAAAATTCGTTTAAAATTAAATCTTACAGCTTAGCAGGGTTTTTGAGGGCACATTTTCTGTCTAACATATCTTGTCCTTGTCTGTTGTGTGCTTTACCATTATTCGCTCTAAATCGGTGGACAAATATGCTTACTGGCCAGCACATGGGTGGTTATTACTGACGTATATCCTGTAGCGTTGCCATTTGTCGGTACCGGTGTCCGTGTTCTTACCGATTGGAGAGGAAGTTAATTTTACACAAAAGTGTTAAATCGCCAGAGTCCCCTTGATTCTCTGGGCATCATCAGGTGTATCTGGATTGTTTCAGGCCGAAAATATCCCCATCCGCTTAAATGTTGTGTTCGTTCTGGGAAGACGAAGTCAAACCGTTAGAGGACACAAAGACCAAGGATATTAACTAATGCATAAGTTTACAGTTGATTAGCTTCGTATAGCATTCGCAAATCTTATCAACCCCGCGTTTCCTCACTGGTAGTTCGGATTGTTGGTACACCTCACCACATGAGGCTAGCCATTCAAACAATGAGTATTGCATTCGAATTCCTAATGCAAAATTGTTGGGTTGTTTTCACGAATCAGAGTTTGATTAATCGGAGCGACAAGATGAGTACACATCTTTGTAGTTTTGCCACAAGTAACAAAACAGTGTCCGTTGAAACGGTCGAAGCTTAGATAAAACATATTGAAGCTTTTCCTAACCAATCAACGGTGGGAAATGGTCGTGCTGACGTCTGAAATTGTATGTTGCGGATTGGCTTTTTCCCACCAACAATTTATCCTCTATTCAGCAGACGGAGGTCTCCCGCTATCTCTCGTGACAAATAAATAAAATTTATTGTGCGATAAATAACTAGAACAAAGTATTTATCATTATCACTTTGCTGTGGTTTTTTCCACTTAATTACGAGAATAAAGGAGAAATTTCGGTACTCGAGTATTTGTTACCCATGATACGTTGTTCACTGTTGCGTAGACTAAAATATCCAGTTGGGAAATTCACATGCTAATCTCTGGGTGCATCTCACTGAATTGCCCTAGGAAAATTTGCTGTCAAAAAACACGGTAAGTTTCGATCACTCGTTCCTTTGATCACAAAACTTTCTTTTTGTCATGCCATCAGTCTAGTTGAAATTGTTCCCGAGGGACTGTTTTCAACTTTGACTAAGTTGGTGCTGTAGACCTGCGAAGCGACATTTGAAGAGCATTTCAACGCGCCTTGTAGTGCTTGCTGATGGAGATGTCCCGATACTGAATGTGCTATGCACCTTCACAGTTCTCAAGACTGCTGGAAGCCTGTATCTGCACTCACTGTTTGTGATGATCCAACGGAAATGGTTAATAACGTTAAGTAACTAAGTTGCCTGATTGTATTTGGACATGGTGTCGATGGTGAAAGCGTATCACAAATGGCGCCATCCATTGCAACGTTTGAGAACTTGCACCGTCGGTCGCATTGCCGTGCCATCCAGCTTCCTGTCAGGAGGGCGTAAAATGCCACAGTTCGTAATGTTCGATTCTAACTTTTTGAGATCTGTTCTCCACCTTTGAAAATGTTCAAAATTTCCCCGTGCCAAACGACGAATGTCTCACAGATGCAATTCTGGTCTGGAAAGAACACTGGGTAACCAGTGAGAAGTCAAATTGTGATCTTTTGCGACTAAATAGCCATCTTCTATCACAAAAATGCCTCCACTTCCACTCTTTTAATTCTGGGAAGTCTTTTGCGATTAAATCATCACTGCTGATGGAAACCTTTGGTGAACGGCATTCAACATTTCAGGCTTCAGCTCTACCACTAATAACTAAAAAGCAATAAGCAATATTTCACATTTTGTCCCAATCATGTTGCCGTCATGACAGAAGCAATAATACTATTCATATAGCTGCTTGAATTTTGAATAACATGTATCAGATGCGACCGGAAAACGGAGAATTTCCCGTTAGATCTCATGTGGGCAAGTTCTTACATTGATTAGCAGAAGTGTGACTAATACCTTTCTTTCGTGAAATAACTCACCATGTGATAAGATCGCTCAACTCACCATAAAGAAACTATGGAAGCGCTGTACAGCTGTTTCATCCTTGTTAGGAATCATCAGCAGTGCATATCCACCGCGCCTCAACTGGGACGCGAACACGAACAAGGACGAACGATTCTGAGTCGAACGCCTTAGCCATTACGCTACCGGACAGGCTGTGAACGGTTTGTTCAACTTCACCACATGATGTCGCACCTATCCGTGACTGATTTGCACGGTTATTGTCCGCTAGCTCAGCGATCGACCCAGTTCGGGCGCGGTGGATATGCACTGCTCATAATTCCTAACAAGGATGAAACAGCTGTACAGTGCTTCCATGGTTTCTTTATGGTGAGTTGAGTGGTCATATCACACGGTGAATTATTTCATGAGAACATTCAATCTCCTACTACTAAAATGTACCTTTCTTTCGGTTGATGAATAGTTAGGATGCTTTCAGTGCATCTTTACAACAAACAATGGGGGGCCGCTTGGGTCAAACAAGAAAAACATCAGGGTTAACCAGTGAAATGCGGAGTGGATGTCGACGTATGACCAAAATCTTGACAAGAAATGGACTGGGCATTTAGAATATCCAACGGAACAATGACTACTAATTAATTCCGTGCTTGTGGAAAGTCTGTGATGGATTGTCTAAGTGGTCTCCATCACAAAACATTCAGATTTCAACGAAGGGAACTGAACACATTGGTAGTAGTTTAAGGTGGAAGCAGATTTAGTGCGATTTTCAAGCAACTCATTATGCACCAACGATGCCCAGCTCACAAGTAAGAAAACATGGAGCCATTATATTAAGAAGGAAGCAGCCGTACAGTGCTTCCATGGTTTCCTAATGACCATTTGGGCATACAGTCTACATGATGAATCATTTGAAAATAATGGTAGTACCTAACTCTCTTTGCGTATGGTGTCGTCAACAATGAATCACAGCGTCTTGATCTGGCTTTAACATGACATTTGAGACGAGGGAAGTAAAACCAGTAGAGCTAGGAAGTGCGGTGGATAAGCCCACAAAACGAGCGTAATGCCGGAGCCAAATTAACTTCCTCGGTGTTTTAAGGAAACGAAGTGTTTATTTACGTCAGTGCTCTCACTCAGAAAGCAAACGACAGATACGGCTTTGAAATGGTTTTTAAATGCTGGTTTTGGAAGTCTAGTTGGTATGAACCATTTCTGAAAATGAATCGTTTTCCTAATCCAACTGACTAAAAGCAGAAAATAAATTCCAGTTTTAGCCACGTTCCTTAAAATCAAATATTTGACATTCAATATGCTATAAATATTCACAGATTTTATCGCTTGTATGCTTACTGAATTTTTGCCTATATTGAAATGAAAGGTGGAGAAATTCAATAGATGCAGTCGGTTTTCTCGCATGCATGATTTCTCGAAGGTTTACCATACAAAGAGCGGGCGCACCGAAAATGACCGCCTATGTTTCTCCTTAACTGAAAGGGTTAGTGCGTTACCAGGGCGGTTTCGAATAAAAGAGTCGTGATTCTCGACTGTTTGGTTTCTGTCGGCCATCTTTCATACACATCCATTGGGAACTCGATGATGATGGCTCGGTTTGGAAACTCATCCGTGCTTCCGTGTTTAAATGACTTCATCTTGGAAACTGAGGTAGCAGATATTTATTCATCGAGTGTAAACAGATTAAGTTCTTGGGCAATTTTCTTGCTAGCCCTTTAATATCAGTTCAAACATCAGATTATCAGAAGGCAAGGTTTAATACTGGTAAAAAATTTGCCCGTCTAGTTTCCACTAGATCGCAGTTTACTCTCTGGTCTGCTTTGTTCCAATTCTACATTGTTAATATCTTCAATATTTATGACCTTCCAGGTCATGGGTTATTGAAAACATTAGTTTTCACTAAACCGATAGGTCAAAATAATTATAGTCAATACGATAAGTTAAGAAGACACCATGCTCTGTGTATGGTACTTTGGCAGGGGAAGTGATTAAAGAGACTTGGTATTCTAGATATTACGTGGTGTACGGCTTAATGATGCACGAAAATCAGCTTCACTGCGAATGGGTCTTCAGACTACACGTAGTGGACCCTAGAATGTGAATAATTTTGATATCGATCCCTTCCAATGGTCCGTCTGTTAACCTATCCTCCAGCTGCATGCCTTTTGTGCATTGCTCGTAATCGTTAAAATTGCTCTTCTACTTCTAATTCAACGAATACTATCTTCCATAACCAAACAAAACACCGTCCCTTGGCAAGAAACCATTAGTGCAATCCATATATTTGGTTGTGAATATAATACCTTGGTCATTGTCAAGCGTACCCTGGGTAGAACACGGTTGAGCCATATTTGTATGACCTAGTAGCACTGACCTATTTTGTCAGGTTTGTTGAAAACTGTCTGACAGTAACTTGTGGCAATGGTCCCATTCTTCATTCGAACCACTCTCTTGCTTTAGCATGATCCAATAATTTTCTTGACTGACTAATTGGTCCAGGTGATTGATATACAGTATCCGTCGTTTACAATAACCAACTCAAAACTCCCTCTCACCCCAAAAGTTCGAGGTTGTTCAATAAGAAAACAGGAATGCGACTTCCTACTCGATACATATTTTGGTTAAATCGGTGGGGCGTCTTGCAGATGGCGGTTAGATATCTTCGTAATTTACGGACCATAGCTGCTGAACAGGATCGATGAAGTGTGATACCTGTAGATCTGTATCTGGGAGCCCCAGTGTCATCGACCTGGTTTGGTCCCTAACTTCCTGGGTGATTTTACCGTCTACCTTTTACTTCCTTTGTTTTTTAAACCACAAAGTGCGTATTTTTTCACAAAGGGAATTGTGGCCGAGCGAGAAATTTGATCGGATTAACTAGACTTGCAACTCTAAGGTTGAAACCCAGCGATCTTGACCGCATGAACACCGCTGCTGATGCTCATCTGACTATCGATCCGACCACTCATCTTTGGTACTAAAATGTTTAAGCAGACTTTCTGAGATAACTTCTGGATCTGGTCGGGACATTTCGGCTGCACAGTAGATAACGTTCATCTTTGCGAAGTTCAGCATCATGTGAAAGTAAATCAATTGATAACAATGTGGACTCCTGAATTTCGGGAATTACGTGTTTATAAGTATGCTTGAATTCCGTGACTTTTGTTTGTACAATCACTGACTGTAGCACGCAGAAGCGGAATCGGGTACATCTGTATAAAAATATCTTAAAATAAGTGAGATTAATCGCATGAACCATTTTTTCAAAGGGGGGTGGCTCCTATCCGTCCAATTATTTTAACTTTGATGCGGTTCTGCTGGCTGCGCTTGGTGTTTAGAACGCGAATTTTTCACCACCGATCGAAGTACCACTTGTTCTGATGATGTCGCCGGCACTTGCGATGGAAGGTTTCCGATGTAAACATCAGTCTCATCAATCAGAGCCTCACAAATTGCTCATTAATTACCGCAGGCAATTCTCATTTAGCTTCCACGACTCAGTGAATTTCAGGTGCGTTCAAACAATTTGAGAAAAATGAAGATAAAAGTCATCAAACAATCCAAACTAATATGCACATTTTGATGAATCCTTGGCAGATGATTCCGTTGAGTTTGGACGTTGGAAATTTTGAAGATTTCGAATTTTGATTCATAGGAGCAATCCTGATGGGAATTCTCATTAACGTAGGTATAACAGCAAGCTATACAGTCTCGTGTGCCCTATCGGCCAAGCCACCAGACTATGCTAGTAAAGGTTCGGGTCATTTATCATTCAAAAAATTACTCCATTAGAAAATCCGCCACAGAAAACGTTTCATACCTTGACTTCCAAGACAGGGTGTCTCTGTTATTCAACCAGGATCTAAAATTAGAAATCATGATCACGGCTGTTTAAGCACTTTAAGCTTGCCACATTGGAGTAACATTTTCAAATGCAGACAAATCTAAAATTGTATCCTTCCTGAGTAGGTTATTCCCTGGAATAAAGACTGATGAACTAATTCAAATGTCTTCACTACCACATTGCCATCGGTCATGAACGCCTTCTTTAATGAGGAAAACAGTTTTTCCATGTATATAGGTTTAGCAGTGCATAGAAGTCAGTGGAACGAGACATCTTGCTGGCGTATTCTCTTTTTTATTTTTATTTTTACGCGGTCCGATTGAGGTGAACAAAGGCGTGCATACAAATCCGCCAGTAAGTGCACGCAAGAATGAATGCACGTGTGATTGCCCTTTCGATTGCGGGTAGTTCAATGCGATATACGAAAAGCACACAACTGGCTGACAAAAATACTCAACTGATTGTATGCTTAGGTACGAATCGAGAAGAATGAGCCACTCAAGTCGGATTCAATCGACGTATTTTTCTACGTCACAAATCATTAAGTGTATCCTAAACGAACTGCGTACGAGAATGCATTCCTATCTTACCTACCCGGATCAGCAAAATGACGTCTTTATAAAAGCATGCAGTCCACTTACTGACTGTTCAACAGGTAAGAAAAATAGTTTTACTTGCAAAACATGCTGGCAATACGGTCTATGCACTAATTGCATGTGGTAACGGAATCGACTATAGAGATGGATCTGTCGACCTGGTGAACTTTCTTATAGGAAGTAACTGAGGCACATTGTTTGGTTAGCGTAAGTGTACGAAACTAACCGCGGCATGGTTGTATTGTCAGCAGACAAGTTCTCGTTTGTATGCGTTAATCACTGTCTTTTAACGGACTAGGAAGTAGTAGAATTCTACCGGAATCGTTTTCAGCTTGCACGGATGATAAGTTTTTGTGAATAACACGGAGATTTGTCGGGAGATTTTCATTGGCTAGGGAAATTTAACTTTCGGATAACTCGGGAACTACAACTCAGGAGGTTTACCCCGGCTGACTCTAATTGGCCCGGTATAACACGCTTCACTACCCCTATTCACACTCCGATATATTTGGCATGCAGTATTTGCTTGCAAAACAGATATTTCCAGGGCACTTAGGTCGAAGATGATCACGTGTCCTCCACGAAGTCTGTGGGCAGCTGATGGAATATTACTTTCATTTTTATATATGCTACAGAAGGAAGCAAATGGTCGCACAGCTTATTCAAGGAAACAATTTTTGATTGAGGTCCAAATTTAACATCTTACTGATTATTATTCAATGCTGATCATTCAAGAAAATTTTTGAATGGTATTTAAAATTATATCTTCGCCTGAACCAATGCTGCAAATTTTGTTTCACACATTAAAGTATCAACGGACATCACCCTTGCGGGTCAGTTTCGAGAATCCTTTCACCATGTTATTCCACCATTTGTGAAATGAACAAAATATTAGCCTATGAGAACTATTTTTTTTGGGATTGCGTTGTAACATGATGTATTCTAAGATATGTCGTTTGATACGTCTGAAATGTGAAAGCTGCTTGGGCGTGAGATGTTTTTCTAAAGCCAACATTGTGACGATCGTGAGTAAACTATTTCCAGACAGGTTTGCAAAAGAATGTCCAGATGGTAGCGCCCTATAACCAATTGATTTCTAAACAAACTGTTTCAAAATCTTAAAGCATACAAACTGCTCCCTTTAAATGAGTCTATTAAAACGTGTATTTTTATGGGAAAGTCAGCCAGTTGAAAAAATTTCCCGTTGCGCTGCTCTCCTTTTCCGACCTGAGCAGTGTTTCCCAACCAGGAGGCCAGTAACCATCTAAAATGATCGGCACCGGGCTAAGAGTTTGGTTATTCAAAAACTGCGGAGGGAAAACAATTGACCTGGAGGAAATGTTCCGTATGCCACCGCCGGATGTGTCTCCGCATTCACCTGCTGTCCCTCTCAATTTGACCAAAACGACTGTTGGCAATGGGCTCGTGTCCTTCAGCAAAAACTATCAGTTCTATTGCTTCTCTGTTCTGTTTGCCAGTTTCGTCCGCTTCCTCACGCCAGCACCCCGGGAGATTTATAGGTAGATAGAAGACAATCGATTCGAGGGTGTGCAGAGCGTCAAGATCCGATTGTTACTACACGTGATTTAGTACTATGCTGCAGTTCTGCATCTTTATTACCGAATTCGGCGGCAAGCGGAAATTCCCTCGCGTGCATTTTGTTTCGGAGAGGACGCAGTCAACCAGGTCACCGGCCGTTCTGAATGGCTGCCCAAATAACGTTTTTAGTATCTCGCGCGCTTCATAAAAGCCTACATTAGTCTCCAACACCGGACATCGTTCTGCTGCCTCCCTGGCTCGTCTGCGACAATAGTACATCAGATAAAGAAGTCGCTGTCCAGGATCGTTCGCTCTGCCCTCGATAAAACTCTCCTACTGCCTAAGAGATTGGCAGGAATGTCTCGATCGTCTTACAAATGTCATCAGTTCGCCCCCCTGGAGGCCGAGTTGCATGCCTACCTTCGTGTTTGCTGGGTTTCGGTGACGTTTGCAGGACCGCGCCACCTTATTTCGATTGATTTTCCTGCCAGTCGGCTTCGAGTTTTTAACCAGCCACAGCATCTGCTTAGAGTCTAGCCACATCCATTTCCCTTTTTAATTCACCGATCCTTAGCCTACAAATATCAGCAACCGTAAGATCTATATGTTTAGAACTGACGCGCGATATAACATTAACTGGACTAACAGATCTAAAGTTCCGCGAATCATCACGACCAAAGACCGAATTCGTGACTTGCTGGATAGCTTTCTGTCCAAGTTCGAGTGATTCTCATTATTTTTTCTTGGCATTTAGAATTTCCTTTCGCTTAAAGTGGTCGATTTAATTTGAGTGACATATGTGCATCAGTTTTCCCGTACCCAGACAGACCATTTGACAAAATGTTCTTATTCCATGATGTTTACACACACACACGCACATACGCACAGCACAATACACAAACGGACACATTTAGTACAGTAGAATAACCATGAAACGCAAGGTTCTCGCTTCAGAAGGTTGAAGCTCTTGAATTCTTTGTTTGTTTCACAAGAATTCAAAAATTCAATTTCCCGACTACACAGTGTGTACCTTTCTCGTTGGTTTACTCTAGCATGAGGTAGCTAAGGCCGACCAATTACAGTCTCGGTCAACAAAAGAAAAAACTAGTCCGTCAACTGTTGGCTAGCAAGCACACCGAATATTCTATTTCCCAACAGATCTAGGTGTTCCAATCATGCTTTGTTGCCTGAAACACTTTCTTTGTTGCCATGTGCAAAGAAAGCAGAGCTGAATTAATTACACTGCGCAGTGTGCTTTACCATGTTGAAATCGCCCAGTGTTGGCGGAAGAATAAAAATAAGTTTAGATTAATTAGCCTGAAGTTTAAGTTTAAAATTCGGCATTAAGGACTTAGACTACTAGTCGGAAACCAAGAACCAAAAGTCTGGTTTGATTGCTTTTAACCAGTTAGAGTAAACAGCTGAATTGCACTCTCAGCTATGACCAAGGAGAATTTTTTGCGGAACGTAGAAGAATGGTCACACTCGATAGTCCTACGGCACCGGTTTGCAAACAGTGGCAACCATGACTATAAAATTTGAAGTGACATCATATTACAGATTATTGTGGTAAGAAGCTGGACTACAAATGACCGCCATCAAACATCAAAATGATCCATTGACAGACGTGGATCCAAACCATGCAACAGTTGTTTAAAAAGTAATCTGGAAAGGCCACACAAGGACTCCATTGGTTAGGTACGTTCGGTTTTATGGTCATCATTTTACTTGCAAAAAACGAACATACTATAAGAGAAAACGGCAGTAAATAACTTTGGAATAGACGAAACTGGTGAAAACCTCACTCATCTGCTCAAAACCAATTGATAGTATTACTTCTGTTTACGTCCAGAAAGTAGGCCTACCATTCCAGAATTGGTTGCTTACTCTTTGTTTTTCATTGGCCACATCTCTATCTTCTATTCGTTATCACTTGTTTAATTTCTATTACATTTTGACAGTAATGTTCGTCAACCAGTGATAGCCAAGTTGATTAGGTGTCTGCCGCCGAGTTTCGGCGGTCACTGGTGATAGGTAACAAATCGCTGTCTCCCTGCATATTAGTCTAGCTGTCCTGTTTTAACCTTGCACTATCGTACGTCACTCTGGGCTTCAGGATCAATGCTTCCAGCCTCAACTGCCCCCTCCCCCTTATACAGTGGGTCATATTGGCAATTATGCACGCGTTTTCCACGATGTTCAGGGGACCAAAATGTCATAAAATAAGGTAATTTATGCTCACTTGATCCATTTTAAACTTACTCGAAATTATAATTGTCTTCCATTGTACAAGTGGGTAAAAGCAGCTCGACGATGAAAGGTAAGTTCTCGTTGAGGGGAATATAATCACAACAAAGTAACATTCCATTCAACGCCCTTAGAAAGCGTTTCTCTTCCATTTGGCTACTATTCCAGCTGATGCCCAGATCATTGTAAAAGGTGAGAAAACCCACTTACGACTGGAAGGCTTAGATACTACTCTTACTGGAAACTGACTTTTACCTATGGACGTCAAAAAAGAGCGACATACTATCCAAAGCAGCCGCCATTCATAATCTCGAGAGTGATATGGTCTACTGGCATAAACTCTCACAGCGTGAAATATAGTAGCCAGAATAGTGAAAACGGTGTTCTGAATTTCACCAACTATCCTTTTTGGCGTAGTTCTTAGCTGAAATGCAAGAACGAGGTTTTCTGAATCAGAATTTCTTCTTAAGACTTGAGGTGATTGCATGGCGTGGAATGGTTACCACAGCAGACGGTGAGAATTAAGGACTAGTATTCTTTTTCGTAAACACTACTGTCTTTGTTTTTATGTGTCTGTCATGAATGAAACTCTCAGGTTTCAATCATAGTATGATTTGAAAAGCACCTAATGATTCGCGATTGACTACTACTCATTAAAGAACACTGGGGATTTGTCTCATGAAGACATAAAGGTCCCAAAGCCAAAGAAACACTCCTGGATTCTGAGTGAAAATCCATAGTACAACTTAGTCATCTGTTGAGTGTAACAAGTTGGAATCAGTTCATTTTTCGCAAAACATCCTGTCCATTTCTGCCTGGGCTCTTTCAGCGGAACATCCGTTGTTTCAAACTTTTAGTGATTATTTGCCGATGTGGTCGAGAGTTGGACCTTTGATGGTTACAAAAATAGTTTCAAACATACATTTCCGTCTCAAGGTATGGCGTAGACTTAAAGGCATTAGGATATCCGAGTCGCGTTTGGTTCAAATTTTGTTAAAATTGCAACTTTTTAAGTGTAACGTAATCTGACCATGTTTGACCTTACACTGTCAAAATTATTGGCAGTCACTCGACGATTAAGCTATGATGAACTGTTTCCATGGGAAGACAATTTCACAGCTGACAACGTTTTGCCTTTAAGTAATAAGTACTTACAACTAACAGGTTTTAGTTGAAGAGAATCAGATGAAAGCCAGCGTCACTTGGAATTGAAAATAAGACTGCATAACACCTTTTCCCGGAGAGTTTATTCTGAGATCCCTGGTTCTGTCCAAATAGACATTCTTCTTTGGGCTTTTTAGTGTTCTTGTCTTCCCAGTCCACAGTCCGTCAGTGATCAGGATGAGTGGTGGAAATGATGTAACCGGACAGCAGTTCGGTAGACTAAAATCTGGCTTCGATTCATTCCCACCATATTTTCCTCAGAGAATAAAAGTTTATATACTAGAGTCTATTATTACGTGGTAGACTGCTAGGGATTGGTGTTTGACATTTTTGACAAAGTGATAATCTCATATCAAAGTCCAAGCCTGCATCTGTACTAAAAATCACCCATGTGGTCAGATCGTCTCCAAATAACGCCTGGAGTGTAACTGTCGTTGGTGAATGGAGTTAGCCTCATTTCACCCTTGGTCTGAGAGTTGGGAAGATTAGTGGATTGCTGGATTGATATATCTCTCTTTCGTTGGGCTCTAAAGTCCATTCACGTTTATTTCTTTGGTGTTGATTTGGTTGTACACAAAAGTCATTAAGGCATATTTCTGTTTGTTAGAAGATCACCAGTAGCTGACCAGTGGGAGGGAGTATTAGGGCCATACTAATCTCAGTGAGATCACTGCCATGACTAGTAGGAGTTTGAGTTACAAAGAGCAGTTTTCTTAACAGACTTGACAATAAGCAACTGAGAAAACACTGATGCACAACATCATATACACGTGTAAAACTTTAAACAAGCGGGGACTAGATCAGAAGTGTTACCTACGTAGCCAACGAATAACGATTGATCATATACATTCATCTAACCTACCGCATATGACACAAATTCGTAATTGTTTGTAATCATTACACGGATGAGTAGGAAAAATTTTGAACTTATTGGAAGAGATGCATCGTAAGGCTTCAGTAGAGTAAATGATCAGATTATCGTGGTTTAAAATGTCTGAGAAATTGCGATGAACTTGACGAACATCCTCCATGACATTCGCATCAAGAAATCTAATCATTCTCTTGTTAATTGAGTCCGAAACAAAGACATAAGGTGACATCAAAGGGATGGATTACTTTATTTATTTTTAACTTTTTTTCTAATTCTTCACATTGATGAAACCATTAGGTAAATCATGTCCATGGACGAGGCAGCGGTTAGCTGGGCGAGGAATGTGACAATTGGTGACAAGATTCACACCCACGAACTCCTGGCTGAAATGACGCACAACTGACCACTTAACTTCAGCGTTATACCAAGAAGTTATTCACCACCATTCCGTATTCTTTAGAAGTGAACAGAGTAAAAAAATTGGCTGCAATCTTCAAATCACGAAAATATTCGCCTCCAGTCCATTCTTATCAGGACTGCCTCTGAATAATAGACGAATGTTTTCTTTTCAATCCTTTGGGTTATACGATGGCAGGAACACGGTTACAATCGATTATATTACGTCGCGTTGCATGAAACTGCGTAAAATTTTCCGTACACAAGTGTCGCATTTCAATTTTAAAAAGTGAAGACAAAAGAAAAGTTACACTAATCGCCCTGCAAAAAAGATGAATAGAGACTGAAAGAAAAAACCCGTTGAGTGAATGATTTGTGCACATAAGATAGGCTGCTCAGGAAGCCGGCTGAAACACAATCTCGGTTTGTCGTAATGGACGCTCTGGATGGTATGAAGAGAAAATCGAATCATGTGGAAGTTTGAAGACGGCACTTTGAAAGACCGTGATGCAGAAGATGACTGAACCTGAAAACATCTTGTGAGCAGATATCACCAAAAAATGTCTATCCCGGAAGCTTGACTAAGAAATCGCCATCGGCAAGGATAATGAAACATACATCTAGCCAGCTGCAGTACTAGTCGGCAATCCCAGCAGTGAAATAATTATTAAGTACACAATAACATTAGACTTTATGAGTGACAATTGATTCATCTTGCAACCTTAATACTGAACTCATCATGGAGAAACCATGGAGGCACTGTGCAACTTTTAACAGTGTCGGTAACCGTCACCAGTTCAAATCCGTGCCGCCGGAACCTGGACGGAAACCTAGGACGAACGACTGTGAGTCGTACTTCCTATGTACTAGGGTTACTATTTTGATTAAAAATCACTTAGCGAACAACAAGACCCGTCACTAGATTTTGCTGGTGACAGACCTATGTAAGCTCGAGGGTTTGTGGCCTGAGGGTATCGAAAACGTCTTAGCTGTGGCATGTGTCCGAATACAGGCACACGGCGTTCTCCACACAAAACGATAAGATGACTACGAAAATAAATCTGTCATTAGGTGAGAATAATGGAATTGATAACTGCTCAGACAGGAATCCGACCTAGGATTAGCAGACAGCGTTAGACTACCGAATGAAGAATCCGGTAAGTCATCCGATCGAGAGTGTAATTGTGTTCGGAATGCCATTCTGGCCATGGAAGTGTAAGAATGGTGCAGGATTTGACAAATTGGAAGCTGAACATTATTCTTGCAGGATAGAGAAAGAGGCAAATTTTGTTGTTTGGGCAGTTACAAAATACCAGATAGTCACGAATCATGACGAGGAATCGTCGCGCATGCAGAAGTCTAGAATAACGTTTGCCAAATTGAGACGTCTGTTTTGTCGACGTAACATCCGGCTATCTATCTATTAGATGTTGAATTTTTTTACTGTTACAAAAATGTGAGTCCTGCTATAAGTTTGAGAAACATGGCTATTGGGGACAGTGGATACGTGAAGACTTTTTATGTTTGAACACTAGTACCATCGTACTGTTGGTAAAGCGTGGTGGACGAATCGCATTAGCAGTGCTGAGGTCAGGCATACGGTAGTGGGCCATGGACTTCAGTCGGTCAAATAAGCAGCGGAATGCAACTGAATACGATGGTTCGAACATGTTACGCATACCCACTGACCGTCTCCCTTGCCAAACACCGTTTTTCGAAGCAGTTATCTACCGGAGTACAGGTCAGGATGGCCAGCTCATGACCTGGATAAAGGGTGTGAACCCCCCAACAAGTGGTCTGTCCTAAGTGGATCAAGTTGGATTGTCTGGTCGGGGTCCGCGAGATTCCCTAACTCGACGGTTGGAGACTGTTTGTAGTGTGACTGAATCTCTCAGCCAGTGGTGTTCTCGCATTTCTAATATCTTCGCTTCCCTATGTTCCTTTTGCCTTATCACTTTTTGATTTCTATCTTTCACTGTTATTTGGTACTTCAAGTTAGCAGTGAAAGTCAAAGCAGATTTGTGTAAGGTTAATGGTCCTATAAACCGAAACTGAAATCGTTCTACGGTTTGCACATGATGTGCCCATCTGCAGTATAGGTTTAATAAAATCGTGGACCGAAGGAAAGCAGTTGAATCATTCAACTAGGAAGGTAGAAACTCTTATGCATTGGACATAAAAGTCCGAGACCTACAGTCAGACATCCCGCAGTTAGATCTGTGAAAAATCCCTGCAGATATTATGAACGCAATCAGCATTTTACCACGGCTGCGATTCGTGCTTTTTTTTTCAAAATAGTTTGATGCCGGGAGTTTAGCCCCAGATTCTAACTAAACAACAATCGGTGCAGCCAACCTATACGACAAAGTGCACTCGATTGTTTCTTCGCAAAGTAGATTGTCGAAATCACTCCTGAGAGGTAAACGAGCTAAACTGATGAGCAAATGGCCAGCCCAAAAAGGCAAGCCCGCCACTCGAGAACATGCAGTTATCCCACTGCATACATGACGATTGCCGCCCTACATCATGGTATGTCTACTCGCAGTCCAGCCATAACGAGCATTGAAGACGGCTGGTCACACCACGGCGGTAATCCAGGCGAAAGAACAGCAACCATCGGGTGTATAGGCCTTGATGATTCATGTTTCAATTGGGCGCATCAACGGACCGCAACCATACTCGTGCCACATAAGTATGGTGACATGATGGACATTCGACACAAGATGAGAAGCGACATGCAAAATAAAAGTTTGTGTTTATAATGTGGGATAAAGTATATACTCATTATATAGGTCCTATACAGGTTTGCCAAACCGTATATGAGCCTAGTCGGCAGTTCTACACAAGACTTGAATAGGCCCACACTAACCTGATATTGCTCCGACTATAGCCGGTCTATATAGACCATCTATGCTGGCCACAGGGTTTCGATCAGGTTTGTACGCTGGTATACTTGCCCTTAAGAAGCATCCACACAGCCCAATATATACATCGACTTATTTATATTTTACCCGATCGAATTAATTGCTTACAATGTTCACCACTGAATGCCTCAGTTTGACTTGTGCATTTGTTCCCCCTTCTCTCGTAGCTCCCATGACAGTCCATTTGCACGGTAAGCAACATTGAGTGATCCGACCGTTTTTAGATGTTGAGTGTACCCGAGGAGGATGAGGCGCAGTATCACAATTTTCTAATGCCAAATATATCAAAAGCGATGACAGACGCAAGAATCGTCGCTTTCTTTTTTAAATCTATAGTTAACTTGAGGATGTAATTCCCGAGAGGTACAAACTGACTAAACAATGTCGAAAAACTTATCTGTAGTCACATATTACTCCTGGTCTTCCTGGTTTTGGGTCAGCTTGCAACGCGCCGATAAATCGTAACTCGAAAATTTAGATTTCAATGTACACAAAGATGAAATTGTGAAATCCGTTACCATACCTCTGCTTCATCTACAGCGTTTGCCGTGGTTTCACTGATTCATGTCGCATGGCTTTCAGCCTTTACGAATTATAATTCTTGAGAAATGCCCGATTTAGACTTGAGAAGGCACCGTAGCAAAGAAGCTCGTTTCCGATGTTTCTCAAGTGACCACACACAGCAGATTTTATATGCATTAGAGTCAGGATGATGGGGGTTACGTTATTATGCTCCTAACTAATGACCGTTTGTGATCCATGTATTATGTGTAGCTTTGGTAACAAGGTATGTAATCCGTGGCTAAACTAAAAGTAAAGACAACCAGGTATTATTATTTTCGGGTCAGCAACTGGTACTTTGGGCTTTTCGAAGCATGTGCGGGCTCCAATGATGTAACACCTCGACTTTTCGATCTCTCAGGACCTAGCAACTGTTGGATAACTTCAATCGAAAATGGAAGCCCAAGTAAAAGTTTGCCTCGATTAGCTGTTTGGGCGGAATGACGGACTACTGCCTACCGGCCTTGGCCGACTTAACAATAAGAGTAGTCGCGATAGTCAACTATTTGACAATTAGTTCATTATGAGCGATTTGATGAACCATTGATTTAGTGTTCTTGCGAAAGTGGATGTATAAAAACATTTTGAAAATAAAACTTCAGAAGTGTTTGAACAAATTAAGTGACAGTGACCAGTAGTAAAAGTTAAGATTTGATTTTTCCGAATGATTCGTTATGCAACGTCGACATCCAACTTCCCATGCAAAATGGTGGAAGTATTGTAGAGCTGTTTCATTCTTGTTGGAAATCATCAGCAGTGCCTATACACCGCGCCCGCCCGGGAACACGAACGACTGAGTAGTACGCCTTAGTCTTATTTCCTTACGTCGCTTATTGGACACACTGACAGTGGATTCGAGAGCAAGAATTGATGACTAAAAGCCATAGAAGTAGGGTAAAAGGGACCATATACAGTGGGTCAATAACCATGAAAAACACTGTAGAACCAAATGAAGTCTGTGAAAGTTTCACGTCTAGTGGGGTAGAACAGAACAGAGTAAAAGCTGGGATTTCTTTAATATACTTTCCTGAGCGTAAGACGGTGTGGTGGTCGGAATCAACCAATCCAGCTTGGGCGAGTCGAATTACATGTAATAGCAGAATGAGAAAACATTTAATTGGTTACAACATAAGCATAAAGATGTAGGAGGGATCTTGTGGCTTTATGTGATACACTGCGAGATTACTCGCACCCATAACCTGAACAAATCCACAAAGTACTTTTGTAGTAGCACCGATAACAAGCCAAGTTTACTCATTTAGTTACGCAAAATACCCACTATCCTTGTAGTGTTTTTACGAGATTAACACAGAAACAATAGGAAAGGACATCGCAAGACAGCCGCTGGTCTCGGAAATAAGGGGAAGACAAAATTAAGACTGCAACCAAAGAGAATGAAGAAGCTACTCTGGGAATCGTGGAAACTGAGTATTTCTAAAAAGAAAATTTCAGCAAACTGAAAACTGAATCCTTTAAATATCTGGGATACACCTCGCGGTTCTGCAGAAGCCGACGAATAAAAATGGGGTTCGTTCAGTCATCCTTGTTTGAAAACTTGCTCTGAGGAACGCTATCAATTAAATTTGCTTACTTAGGTGTAAAAAGTATTTCGCATACAATATACACATACATATATGCATACATACGAGCGTACATACATGCATGCATGTATGCACATATACATACATACATGCATACACACATACATGCATCCGTACATGCCTACATGGGTACAGGCATACATACATAAGCACCTAAATAAATACATTCATGTGCACGCATTTATAAGCACAGATGTAACTTATTGCGTTTGCAAACATGGGAGTATAAACAATGTAGAGATGTAAAAATACGGATGATACTGTTAATGGGATGGATTTTGGAAAATCCGTCAGCAGGTGTTTCTGAGCCCAACTAATTGCTGCCTATTTGATTCTCGATTGGCCATTATTTCTTATTCTATTCATTAAAAAGGTGTTAACGTAAACCTCCGGAGAGACAAGTCGGCAAGTAAGTGTTTTTTTCAATTGCATAAAACAAGGATGCGCATGAGTGGCCACAAGGATTTCCGAGATAAACAATAGCTCCTGGTAATAATCGTCTACTTCAAACTTATGTTCCGGATCTTCTTCCATTTAGCTCGAATGCATAGATATTCCGTGGTGGATGTCAGATTTTGACAAGGTTGATATGTTTGGGTTGGTGAAATCAGAGTGAAATATTTTTTGAATTTTCTTCATCCGGACCCAAGAGATCCAGTGTACACCAATTTCAGAACAGTATGAGCAGGTAGTCAGATCTCATGAACTGAAAAACCTGTGGAAAAGTAGTTATACCTTTCCAAGATGAAATCCTTTCAGCTGATGGTAACAGTCATTTAAGATGCTAATTTGACCTGTCCTTCTCACTTAATGGCAGTCATTTGAATGTTAGGGCTCTTAACGCAATACTGCAGCCTTGCAATGCAGCCGAAATGTGTTGGCTTATTTTAGAACTGCTTGAAGTTATGAAATCAGCCGACATGGACATTATTGGACACTAGTTCGTGGAGTTGATGAGGTCATCGTGTGCAGTTGTTCTGTGCCTACTCGAAACTCATTGGTCACTTTATGAACAATTTTCTCATAGTTTTGCTTGGTAGAGTTGTTCAGTGAGATTGTCCTCACAGACGTGCGCTCTTTGTGGGTTGGATATTAGTGCCAGTGCCCGAGAAGGTTAAGTGTCTTCTTGAAGCTCTGGTTATTGGACGTAACATGTCGGTTGTAAACATAATTTCATCAGTACAGGTGACGTCGCTAGTACCGTAATGCTGTTATATAGCACGTAAGCTGCCCCGTCTATCGTTCACCCATAACGGGTTAACAAAACCCCAAGGAATTTTAATCCTGCGAAAACGTGCACATCTTAGGATTTCAATCAAGTTAAACAATAAAATGTTTAATAACATCGAGATTTATTTCAAATCTGCAAACAGCGTACAGGAACAGTATTGTTCTGCCATGTGATTTGTACACGACGTTTCAAACCTAGTAGAGGAACGACTGTGTTCGAGGCCATGAAACGAATTTGGCGCGACAGATCCCATTCTCAGTAGGATCGCATTCCTTATAAAAACTGGGAAAGATGAAAATTCAACGTTTTTGGACTGCGTATTATAGAAATCCGCCAAGGGTGTATTGGACAAGTCAGGTTGTCGAAACGAAGAGCACAAATTGATCAAATGCTGAACTTTAATGGTAATCACCCAAAAAATCAACATGAAGTTGCCAATCTAAACGCTGTTTAACAAAGCTGAAACGTGTTACACTAAAATGAAAAAAGCAATAGAAAAGTTATATTTCTATGGTGATTCAAATCACCAAATATCTGAGAAGCTCGAAATGATGAACTATGTATGGATTAAAAAGAGGAAGGAAACAATAAGCAGCACCTAACTAAAGAATGGACCTTACAAATATCAAGACTAAATTAGAATTGATGACAAGAATCCTGCACCATCGAAGTCTTGTACCGCCACCCAAGAAACCGTCTAAAATCAAGAGGAGAATCATTTCGTGATCAAGAGGACAGCTCACAACGAAACAGAAGACGAAATCCCCGTAAGAAATCAAATGCCGGAGATATAACGTAATGTATGCCATAAGACTGGCAGAACTGTTTCCGGAACAATAAACAGACACAAAATAACCACAAAAGTATATGATCTACGTTCCTTCATTTTCCTCTACAAAAGTCAAGACAGTCACAATCACTGTGAATGAGGACCACATCACAGACTCGGCCAACACAAGGTACTAAGGGGAGATCCTTGGTTCTAGCTTCATATAAATCAATTAATTGAAGTGGATCAGTTTTACGGTCCGATATGAAACAAATAAGCGAATTCACCAGAAAATCTTTGGAACAAACCATAAGATTCAAACCTCGTCAACTTGCGGTCATGGTGTTATACCTAAGAAATGAACTCGTGGAATATTGGTCAGATTTAAACCAGTGCACCGATGTCTACCTTAAGAGAC
Source organism: Fasciolopsis buskii (assembly GCA_008360955.1). NCBI lineage: Eukaryota > Metazoa > Platyhelminthes > Trematoda > Plagiorchiida > Fasciolidae > Fasciolopsis > Fasciolopsis buskii. The sequence continues at coordinate 63,743 of LUCM01000765.1, read as the reverse complement.
CAAAAGTATGGCGTTCAGGATCAGTTTACTGCGAGTCAAAATCTATCGGTATAAAATAAAACTACCGGGTCACAAGTTCAAGATCATTCAGGAGATCAAAACCCACTCTAAGGATTCTAAACACAATTCGCCATCTTTTTCCAATACGGTACTGTGACGAAATCTAAAAGGATAATAATAAAGACGATGCAAAATGCATTTTCCAGAAGTATTTACAAAAAGCTATAATGCCAATTTGCCTGGGAGAGACCAGAGAATCTATCTGAACAAAAATTTGACTGGCGGTGGTCAACCGGATTAATTCGTGGCGACTGGATATGAAATCAGTGCGTTCCAAGCCTCTCACCGCCGGTCAACTTCCCCACCTGCAGCTCTTTGCTGGCCGGGTCCCCCTTCCTGAAAACAATGTACACTGCTATATCATTAACAAAGGAAATAAAGATAAAATATAGAAGACAAAATTGACTTCGATTCCTTCAGAGACATCACCGGTATGCGGATTCCTGAACGTTGTCCACGGATTTGGTCTTCAGTCTGCTCACAGTTGGATTGTGCAGGTGTTTTTTCAGGATGTATCCATTTGAACTCGTGACGCATGGATGGCAAACTGCCTCAGACCTCGTTTAGCACGGCCAAATCAGCATTATCATTCAACGTTAGGCCCAAAGCAAAAACGCCTAAAACCGAAATACCTATCTTAGTGTCACAATGAACAGTGAATAGGTGAATACTGTTCCCATTCCATTTCTTAAACATTTTTACTTCCATATGAGCTTTGGATGCACTCAGCTCATCTTATCTAGCGCGTCTGCCTCCCCATTTTTCAGTGAACCTTCATTCGTGGGCCAGTGAATGATCTTGATGAGCATAGTTTAGCTTAAATCATTTGCCAGACCAAGGGAAGTTTGAGGTGAGCGTTTTGGTGGTCCCACCAGATCATAAATTACTCAGGTTTTTAGTAGTCAACTGTGTCTCGTTGAGCTAGCACATACTGACACAACCCTGTCTGAGCTGTGCACTGTGGAGTCCGTGTGCTGCGACCAAACAAATGCAGCATCTGTCCATGTTTACGTTGTGGTGAGAGATTACGGAGTTTCGCTTTGCTCCAGGTTCAAACCATTTTGCTTCCCTCGGCACACCATGTATAGAAGATTATAGTCAACAACACCTAAGCACCGATGGTGTTACTGCCACGGTGGATGGGACGTTTGCGACCTAGGAGCTGAGATCAGCTGTCAATACATTATGAAACCCACCAAAATGGGCTGGAACTAATGCCAATTTTCAAAGCCCCTGGGATTTATCGTATTCAGTACTAGCTTTATCGACGTTTGCGTAATCTCTGGAGCACATTAGGATTTGCCGGAATAATTCTTGTAGTTTGATTACCCCAAAGAATTCACCTGTCGATTGCGCATGGATTATCGTAAATGCAACCAGTTGCAACATCTGGGAGTTTACAGTTCTAACGTCACTGATTCCGATTTTGCCAGTACTGAACAGCTGCCTGTTAGGTAATTCCCAATCGATTGACGCTGCTTCTTGATACGACGATGGATTTAACAGAGAACTTAGAAGTGACCACTTTTCATTTATGGCCCTCTGAAACATATTTTCGTTTCAAAGATAGAGTGGATGTAAACCCAAAAAATTTAATCACTTTCAGCATGATTGAGTTGATGTCGAATTAACATAGCTGTTGGAAAAATAGCCTTAATGAAATTTCTACATACGGATGTATGTTTGTACACATGTCCGTCCGCTTGTGTCTGTTTATCCAACTGGAGGTCGGTCTGCTTGCTTGCCCACCTGTCTGTAAGTCAATCTGTCACGGAAGTCAGCCAATGAGTGAGTGAGTCAGTCAGTCGTTAAGGTCGGTCAGTCAGCCAGTCACCAAATTCAGTCAATATTCACTCATTTTGTCAACCTTTCTGGATGTGCGCATCCATACATCGGTGGATATATTTGAGTGTGGATGTATATATGTATAAGTGTAGATAAACACTTACTTATGTACGTGCCTTTTAGTATACGCAAACATATATGATTACTAATCGGTTGCAATGTTACACTTTGAGAAAACTCATTGTTTGGCTTATTCGCTGATTTGGAAACGTTTTCGCAAACAGATCAAAGCTTGACGATGAAATCACGTGAGTTATTCTAGTGGTGATGGGTCTATTCGCATCTTTTTCTAGATTTCTGAATCTTTCAAAAAAGAGCCTATTGGTCGCTCGCCACACCAGTCTTTGGTCGGTAGGTGGTTCGAAATCGATCAGATGTGATGTGCCTAAGCTGGAAGAAAGTTTCACGAAAAGCCTACGCTATCATCGCCAATTGTATGTTTTGTATATTCACTAAGATATTTGTGCTCTGTAGTTGTGTTCTTATTCGCTCAAGCACAAGAAGCATGCTCCTTCTTGTACAAGAACAACATCGTCGTAATATTTACAGAAAGCGAATAATAAAGTCACCAGTTACTAAATTTCTCCTTAAACATAAGGTAACTTGGAGCTTTCAGAGCGAAATTCTGCCTTGCCATTTGTAATCCGGACAAACTGGGTCAGTAGATATGGGAGATTGAATAGAGCTACTTGAGAACCAGAAAATGCGATGACGAACGCTCTCCTCGATATCCTCAAACTGACTGAAACATTCGTTACCAGATCATGAACATCAGCCTGAAGCAGCCATCAGTCTAAGATATGTTAGCAGTTGGTGTGCAGTCAGGCATTATTGTAAAATTAGAAGATATTGACTCACCAAAGCATTTACGGGGATTGGAGATCAACAGAGCTGCGGCGACTTCGTGTTGATTATTTCAGTGGATGAGCAGAGCGAAAACGTGAGAAAGACAATGGGTGCCGAGAAACCGAATCAGACAGCAGCATCGAGGACCAGCGCAAGCTACTTGGTTTTGATCAATAGACGAACGTTTTATCTTCTCGACTTGGTCTTTCTCACTAAAGTGGGTGGGCATTAGAGATACAGGCCGCAAGATGGAATCGTTTGTGGATTTGCGACTGAAACACAGCAGATGTTTCTTCAGGCTTTCTGCGTTGCGAAACCATTATAAGGCCAATAAAACCATTTTATGAGTACGTATCTTTAACAGACAGCGAACTGCAAACTGCCGTCGTTGGTATGAGATCTTAAATGTATTGAGAAATAAACCAACAGATCAGTATGTTATAATCCCACACACCTGCCCAGGATGGTAATTTGCTTTTTTTCTCCAAATACAGACGACGTCAAAGAACTCATAAGTGAAATGGAGAGCAAAAATGACGGTAGGTTCTTGGGAAATCAAGTAGGGAAATCATTTGCTGTTTTTCTGCTGTTTTGATTGCGCAGCTTGGCATTTAGCTTGCAAACGCCCCATCTTTAGTCAAGTTAAAATTGTCAGCATATGCCAGCTCGAACGGTGATGATAAGCTCGCGATCTGAACGCCCAGCTTGCGACTGGAATCCTATGAACACTAACAACCGGAGCTATGAGGGATTTATTATTAGTGATATTGGGGCTCTTTTGCAAAAATGCTGGACGGACGTCAGTTGGACGAAGGAACAAAATGCTATCTTTTTCCGTAGTAAGCCTATGCTATCAAATTTAAAATCAGTTTAATAACTCCACCACGGCCACTTGGTCATCTCGCTTATTCAGGCCAGAAATACCATATGATCTACGGTCATGTTTGCGAGTCTTGTTTATTGGAGAAATATTTGTTGTTCCTTCCGAGTATACCCTAAGGATTTGAAATTCGCCCTGAATGTTATTAACCAACAGAAGAAGTTGACCTTTCGTCATCCCGCGTACAACTGTTCCGCTGACATACTTGCATGCGGCAGTCAAGTCATGAAAATTGTGTCCATGAGCCTTTCGTTTCCTTGCGCGTTATTTTCAATTTCTTCAATGACTGATGACATTTCAATCAGTCGAATAATCAACCATCTGCAGTATGTGATGGAGTTTAGCTAGTCACATTTGTCCATTATACTGATAGATCAGTAACAACGGCATACGTGGCCATTTGATCCCTTTCTATGCAAGCAAGAAGTTGACTTCTGGTTGCAATTTCCTTTCTTGTTCTTAGTTATTTCTCATTGGGACTTGTAAGATCGAGGAGTCCGCCATGGTAGACAATCCAAAAATGTGAGCTATAACATCGCAATTTATGTTTTCTACCAAACTCCGAAAGTCCAACAACTGTATTTTGCCAAAACAGTAGTCGGAAGTTATCAGGTATCTATCTGTCAACAGTTTAGCGTTGGAGAGGTGGCTTACGACCGAACTTTTTGGAAAGCACAAACTACGAGAAACAGGAGTGCTTACTTGGGAACAAATAAGGCCGGACGATTATCTCGGTAGATTCGCAAATAAAATAGGCCTAGACGAGGTTCAGTTCGATACACTTTCAAAAGGCTTATTCAGCCTGAATTATCCGATGGAGGTGATCAGTGGACGAGTTAATTATATCACTCAGTCAGGTCAGCTATGAGTAACATGCTTTAGAGTGCAAATCTCAAGGAAGAATAAACAAAAGTGGGTAACCGGTTATATGCGGATAAGACCGGTGACGCAATATTTTTTCGGTAATCAGAAAGACCGGGATCCAAGTCATTAATACACGAAGACAGAATAATCAAAAAGCAAAAGCTTGATTCACCAGCTATGAGGTAACGAGCGTCGGAAACATTTCCTTTCGGTCTGTTGTGGGTTACGACATCTGAAATGTCAGAACCAAACTCGTTTGATAGGCAGAGCGGTGACTAACTTCCCTACTCCCGTAAATTCAGTAATATACAGTGTGCACGGCTGAAGGCTCCTGCGTTTGTTAGAGAGGGTCATGAAGAACAGTCTTGAATATTGCGTCCGGATTCACCGTAATCCTAGGGTCAACTAAGTCGGCTAAGATAGCACTGCTTAAGGGTTCAATTTTTCCTCCTCTTTGCTAGCATGATCCGGGAAGACAACCGTCTTACCATTCGGCCAGTATGAAAATCACTACAAAGGCATCTAAACCAGGAAATAACCACTGATGATGTCAGCATCGTTAATTTGTTTTTGTTCTGATTTTGGATAATAGGAAAGCTTCAAAATGCCCAAGGAATGTAGCAAAATTCGGCCTAAAATACAACTAGCTACATCTCCTTTAAATCCAAAACTAATAAACAAGCCCTCCTCTTTGACATATTCTGTTGGAGATTCTCGGATTTTATCTATCATATTCTTTTCAAAATCGATCCATTTAACCGTTTTACTCGTAGGTTATCTCATTGCCAATATTCCTCTCAAACGGAATTCCCTCACTCTGAAGGCCAAGTACTTCACCATGTTTTGCTTTTGTTGGGCATTAACAAAATCGATGAAGGTAGGATACTGGCCATTACATGTTTGTTTTTAGTAGACATTTCTTTGTATTCGACTATCTTCAAACTTTGTGGGAGTTACATCCAGGAACGGCAAATGGTTGTTCACGCCGTGATCATTTCCAGTTGCATGCAATCGAAGTCTCTTGCAGCCCCAGTCACAGAATATATCGTTCACCTATCGATAGTCATAATCAAACTTATCGATTAATGCTTTTAATTTAGGTATTTCTAGTTTTTGAAGGGTAATTCAACAAGAGCGGACCTAATGGTGATCTCTTGGCTACACCGTCACGCTGTGTACACATGATTCTGTTGTTGAAGCAACGGACGTTAAATCTACACAAAGGCGAAAGCTGGCGCAAACCCATTGGTAGAAAACAATTTACATCATTTTCTTCTACGTAATCCACCGTGAGATCGACGAGGTCCAAAAGGAGCATAACTGTGGAAAGGGATTCCACGTTATGCCAGAGCACAATTGTGTCTTATATCCTGGCTTTCCTGACTTGATGCATGAAATCGTATGTGCCCCTCAAAATTTACAGCCATATATTTTCTGCCTGGTTCAAGTAGCGCAGACGGCCAATGGTTAGGGCTACAATAAGGTGAAATTACTTTTAGTAGTACTGGAGCAATGAATGTCCCCTTTTGTCGTTCTTGGTTAGCCCATATAACCTGGGAACCGTTGAGCCTGTGAATCTTAGGTGTTCGTATGCTTAACGCGTGATGAAATCAGCATCCTAGGCATAATGGGAATCCAGACACGATATTCTTGGTTGCCCATTATGGACCCCTTAGCAAACGCAAGGGCTTTCAGTCATGTACGCGGTCCACTGCTGAAGTCACATGTGTTGGGAAGTTAATCTCCGTCCCCTGTGCCAGAAGAGGTTTCGTCCGTACACTTTGACTGCCTTAGACCAAAACTCACCAAGAGCGAATTTGTCCATTACTCAGTCACCCACATGCTTTGCGTTAACTAGTCACAAGCCAGAGAATTTAATCCACATAAATCCATACCCTTGATTTGTTTTATGTTAGTCCCATTTCATCTGTAAACAGCTTGCAAATGAATTATGGTAAAATTGTTTCGAATGGACAACGATCAAACAGTAAAAATGTTAATCGTAAATTTGTCTGTTAACCGGGTAATCCGTTGTCTTAACTTGAAGTTATTAATATTCAGCGAAACACCGCTAATCCCACCACGGAATCTAATTCAATGTACCAAGAAGACACTGATGCAATAGACTCATCAAACATGACGGCGAAATTTCTGAGATGTTGTTTTGTTGCACTCAAGCCGACCTGTTGTTTGATGTGAACGGTTAGCGAGGATGGAATGAAATGTAGACATCTGTCAACATTTTCTTTTTGTCTGGTTCTATACGTTTTACATTGACAGATCTGTTCTGAAATCATCATTTTCCATATCATATTGAAATGTTAGACCTGAATGAACTGCCATTAAGTTGTCATGCGGAATTCGTTGGAATTTACTCAATCGCTGCTCAGGGTATTAAAATAAAAAAGAACTTTCATTTGATATTCAATAATCGTTGTTTGGTGCATTGTGTAAGCCCGTGATAGGACTTTATATATATCAGATTTGCCTCCCTGCACGTGTAAGGAGATAGGGTATACCGGTATAAAAGAAAGGACAACGGTAGACTCGAGGAAGTTGTGAACCAATCAGAAGCTAACAGGTCCTTTGCATTAATGAAGCGGTTTCAAAGCAAGGAAAGACAATAATGATGCGGTTCGACCAATGCGTGTTAGGCTAATTTCGTTGTGATTACCTGACTTCGTGTCTGTGGCTATGATACACGGAACGAAATGCTTATATTTAGATTAAATAATTAATGACAGCTACAGTATTAAACGTACTACACACTCACATGCCGTGGGAGCGGCGAGCACCTGGAGCCTCTCTGGCGGTGCATGGAACGGTAGACAAAAAACTTATCGCAGCTACTATCAGATCATTGTCTCATATCGTTGAGCCTATGCGATAACCTAGGCTATCGGAGTACAAATAATGCGTTGGAGACATGTTTTCAAGGACAGTGATCATGTATTACCTGCCAGATCAGACAGGCGGACGCACGCTTCAGACATAGTGTGCACTTGAACAGTGGTGTGTGTTTGGCCCAAATGGTGCCACTCGTAATCTTCTGGAATTAATGGAAGACGTCGTATCCTATGCAGAGTTGTGCTGACGTTGATGAACAAGATGGACTGGGGAGACCGAAGAGAATGGCACTGAGGTAGGTTGTAAGCCATGGTGTCGACCTTAATCAAATTCATTTTACCAAAGATACACCATAGGCAACTAGTCTGCATCTTGGGGAATTCTTGTCGACTGTTGTGTTGATACAAGAACACGTTAGGACTCCCTTGGATGACCGGATCCGTAAATCTGCCAATGACCCCAGACCCCAAAACATTGTGGAGATATGTACGATGTCTTGCTTACTAACATTTCGATTGTAGTGCATCGGTTTCATCCCGATATTTCACCATACATTCTTCATTGCAAAGCACACCTAGTGAAGTACTGGGAAAGCTCAATTCAGTGGCTAAAACGGCTCTTCGGGGCGATTACTAAGTGTGCTCAAATAACCGACTATCTAGTAGAAACATAACTAATCAGCCGCATGCTCGCTAATCAAGATTTGTCAATTATAACGAAAATGTGACCAAGTCGCAGGTTTGGGTTTTTGTCACCATTTGTCTGTTAATGGACTGGGTATCGCGTCCATGAAATCTGGGGCAGATAGAAACGGTTTTAAAGTTTTTGTAGATTTGCAACTTACTGCTGCTCACTGAGCATGAAGATCACAAAGGCAACGGAGTAACGCTTTAATACTCCTCAACTACGCGAACATTGTAAACCAAAAGTGCAGTGATTTGTTGTACACGCCGCACACTGCGTTCTGTTTTTTCATTAAACTGATCCTCAGATGAACTCGTTCCAAAGTTGTCACTTACTAGTCGCATAATTAAACACCTTAAGGGCACTCCAATTGAGTTTCGTTTGATGTGTTCAGATCATATGTGATCAATCATCACGGAGTCGCAAATGAGACGTTATTGATCATCCCTTGAGTTTCCGGCAAGTAAAGCTCTCGGGCTACTTATCCATCTTTCGCCGAATAGTAACTGAGAGCCAGAGAGTCAGCGCGCTGGCTTTATGGGTAGTTGGGTCACATAATTTTTCACGTTGAGTTCCTATTAACGAATATTAAATTTACCATTATTTTCCACGAATTGTTGCTTCCGTCAGGGAAGTTTGAATTTGCAGCATTGCTGACAATTTTCGTCACCTGGTTATCCAACAGCGGTGACTAAGAGACCTAAACAATTATCGTAGTGTCTTCGGTGATCAGAGAATGATTGCCAAAGGTATTGACAAAAGAATCAGCATTTTAAAGAAGCTCGTGAATGGCATTCAACGGCCAGCACAGTACTAAGACTGCGTGATGAACGGTGTCGGAACCCGAAAAAGGCCAGCATTCGCAGTTTTTGAAATACCATGAACCGTAAAATGGAGTTGGATACTTGCAACAAAACCAAGAAAAGCACGATACATAGATTTGGTCGAGGCTTCCCATTAGTTCCACATGCGATCGGTAAGTGAAGTGATTGCATTCAAATTAGACATGTGAGATTCATAAATAAATCGCCGATTGTCATTAGTATTTTGACTAAATATGTGCTCAAGGAGAAAAACGACGGAGAGGAAAAGGAAATAAAGAAGTATGTACGCTTCATCACTTCCGCGTCCACGAGATCGGCTGCCCATGGGATCCAGGATTTATCAGTGGGAGGGACACTACCTGATTGCCTAAATTGAAGATTATTACTTAGAGGACCCAACCTCGAGCCTTTAGGCAAAACATCAAACCAACAAGGTAGTGAAATGATTTGAATGTCTCGCAACCCACTAAGGACCGTTGACTGAATACTCACCTTATGTGCCCTACGGACGAGCCTAAATGTCTCCGTTACCCAGTACACCTCTCTTCCACAGTGGCTGGCGAGCATAAGGCTCTGTGCCCAATACGTCGCCAATGATTGGATTAGATTCACTGATTACGGAAGACCGGTCAACCACGTGGAGGGCTCCTGAGCATTCGCTTTTGTCGTCGACCACGAGTGAGAACACCGCCATTAGAAAGCAGTTCGCTGGGCTTCCTTATCAAGGGCTTTCTGAGACGCCGGTCGTCCGACAACATTTCGAGAGTTTTCGGGGCGATTAGTCGACTTGGAACCTGAGACTACGTTGAGGACTTTGGAGGACAACGAAGTGATCGGCAAATATAACTAAGTAAAGGCGACAAATTCCCTCAGTTACGGGAAAACCCATTTGACTGTAAACAGAGTTGTAAGGTTTAGGCATTGCAAAAATTAACTCTTAAAATACGCAAAATTCTCTGCACACTGTATGACGATTATTTACAAAATAAAGTGCAGCACCTAGAAGATTCGTGAAACAATAAAACCGAGCAATCGGAAAAAATGTTTATCATTATTATTATTATTATTAGTGTTATTTCATTTATTGATAGCAGCAAGTTTTAAACTATCGCCTGTGACCATCTTCATAGTCACTAAACTGATATTCGCAGTCCAGAAAGTTTTGATTCTAAGTCCACAAAGTTGATCACCCAGTATATCAACCATTATCCATCACACTATACGATGCATGTCCGAAAGACCTATCGAAATTGTTTGTGACGCTCTGTCAGCTGAGACTTGAAAAGTTCTCCGAATTAACGTTCATTTCAGAGCCAACGATAACAATTTACAGTAAGTTCGTCGTTTGTTAAAAAGCGATTGCTATTTATTCAATCTTTTATATCGTCTTCTTGCCATATATGACTGATAGCAAGTAGAGAAGTCGCCTGCTCAGAACAAGTTGTTCAACATTATCAGTTTCCATGCAAACGATGCATTGTGACCGAAACGTGCTTAGAAAACGTATCCTGCCGATGAGACTGATAAGACAAAATTACAACGTAGGTAACACGTTCTCACTAGAATGTCATTTGAATTGTAAGGATCGTGAATGGATAGTAAGTCCATTTGGTGATTCGTGGTGGGATTTCCGTCGGTCGGGCAAGGTTAACCTTCAGAAAGGGGGCAAGGCCCGAAATGGTTGATTCCTGCCTCTCAGTAGTATATTTCGCATACGGATGGATGAACAAAATTTTCCCGGAAGCGTCAGTAATCGCGAAACCGGTCATTTGCTTCCGGGAAAATTTTATTCATCCATCCGTATGCAAAATATACTGCTGAGAAGCAAGAACCCATAGGTAATACATTATTAGTAAGAACATTTTACTGACCTTAAATTGTTTTGCGATGATGTCAGGGGGCAGTCATTATATCGAATCGGCCTACAATTTACAACAGTAACTGAAGGCTAATCATAGACGGCCTTTGGATCCTGTTCCAGTTGTAAAGTGGTCGGCGATGCTTATCCAATGATTAAAACAGGTTAGTTGTTGTAGTTCTTTAGAATAGTAGTTCACGTTACACTGGATGCTCACCTACATAATTTACGTCCGGAAGTCGTGACTAAGAGAGCTTAGTGGTGGAGCATCTTCCAAGAAGACGGAGGGCAACCGGTTAAATCCCGCCGTTAGGGTGGGGGTCCGGAAGCACAGTTCAGGAGTGACACATAACTGGCCAAATCTTAACCTTTACGATTTGATCGTCGGTCAAATATTTTTATAAAAATCATTGCCTTAGTGAATATACAGACCATTTATGTCACCGGTTCATATAGGATAGTAGTTCAATTTGTATTACTATTGTGCATCCAACGTTAATTGCATATCATCTGTTCAACAATCCGTGCAAATGAACCCAAACAGAACCCTTTGAACTTCATGTCTACGGTGAGTATCCTATTAGTGTACGCTATGAAAATTACGCATGCAAAACCGTTTTCCAATTTCTTACTGGTAGAGGATTGAATATCATTTTCAAGTGGTATAATGCGCAACATCAGTGCCTAACTGACTGTTAGGATACCATAAGAGCACAGTACATCTGTTCCAACCTGTAAGGGATTGTCAGCATTGCATATTCATCTTGCTGAAACTGAGACTCCGAGTCCAGAACTAACGATTTGGACTCGAGGGTCTCTGTCAGTCAACAAACCGCATAGGTTCACAACAGCAAACGGAACATCTACTGTGACGGTGGTTTCTAATAAATATAGTTGGTTCCTCACCTTGACTTTGACGTCGGACAACATTCATGTTTCTTTGACCATACAAAACTCCATTTTCAAGACCCTTGACATCTAGTTTTTCAGTGAATTCAGGAAAAAAGATTTTATCAGTGGAATAATGTTGACGACTTTTGTTAACGGCTCAGGGTATGGTTTTGATGTACATTTTTCGTCAAATATACCAACCCAAACAAATCGACCAGGGTCCCTAGTCTCCGTATCGTCGGTTGAGAATAATTCAAAGTTTACAAATCTAGTTTTACTTTTACATAAGAAAATCTGTCGCAGGTTAAGTAAGATTCGTAATATTCGCCACTAATTTCAGGTAGGTTCAAAAGTATGGGACCAGAGACCCAGTCCTGCCCACACGGATGGTCCTGGAGGTTTGCTTGGAGCACCACGCTCTAATAGGACCTATTTGGTATCCATTGCTTCAATCGGCTTCCATCAGCAATGTGCGGTTGATTCAACGTACGTGAATTTCGGCCAACAAGCTGCATCTTTATTTTTCTACTTGTTGAAGGTAATACTGGAACACAACAACGCATTGCGATCCGATTCGTCACAATGAGACTGCATCTTGACATGATTTGACGGGTGTCTCATCTCCATGACCCAATGAGCCATTTAGGATGGTTTACATCAGGACGACGATTCAATTCATGTATGGAAGATCAATAGGTAGAGGCCCGACAACGCAGTGTGCTGATTGGCCAGTTTTGAGGATTGATCTGAGCAGACAACGCCGAATGTAAAATCAGTGGAAGTATAACTGCTCCAAGTAGATGGGCTTCCGCCAAGCAGTTCTCCGTTTTCTTGCGAACAAGCATTTGGTGAGAACCCAGATCTTACTTCTACTTAGCTCCTAGACTACCTAGCAGCAGCAGTAGCCTCATTTCCAATACACTTTACGAATAAAGTGAATTCTATGCTGCATTGGTCGTCGTGCTGAGTGGTCAGGTTTGCGCTGGCAGTTCCGTCGGGCAGGGTAGACAGTAACTGGTATTCTACTGTTCAGAAATCCCGTGGTGAGTGAAAGTCGCGTTGCTCTGTGGGCCAGATTTTCAAACCAAAAGCTCCAGTTTGAATTCCCAAAGGAAAATACTTCTGTAGTGTGAAGAATCACAAAGTATCGCTCGCTCAGATGCTTCCAGTACATCTTGTATAGACAACTTTATTAGGCGAATCTGACACTTGCCACTGGTCATCACAAATGCCGATCCGATTTTGGAGTTGACAAAGCGCCGTCATTGATGCTACAGCGGGTACCAAAATGTTCCGGTTGAGAAAAATCCCACTATGTTGCTGTGCGGCCAACTCCTAATTGCACTGAAAGAGTGTTCATGCAGTACTATTGCCAGGAGTCAAACACAGAGCATTGCTGCGAAGCTGTGTGAACGATTCTTTGCTTACGCCATTCTACTTCCATTTGTATTGATAAGAGACCAGGGATTATTTCTACTGGTCGGAATGAAGTCAGACGACCAAATTACTGACAGTGGGAGTAATCAAATGCTCTGTATTCACCTTCAGAAGCCATGATGTTCACCATTTGGCTGCTACCACATAAATCGCTCGGTCGCCAGGCTATTCAGTCTGTGGCTCTCGACGGTCTCTAGTTTACTCTGTCTGATGCAATGCCATCCAGGTACTGCATTTTGTACTGTCTAAAAGCCATCGCTAGCTCAGAGGTCAACTTTCTCCGTTTTAGATACGCATTATTCAGGGTTGGCCACGAGATGAAATAGCAGCGCATTCGTTTTTCGGCTCCTCAGTGACTTCCAAGTGAATAAACTTCATTCATTGCCCAATCCACAGTGCAGCAAATTACTGACAACTGAGTTTTTCAATAGACATTCAATAATGCTAATCAGTCAAGGATGACGTTCACCTAATGAAAAACTTGTAATACTTAGAATTGTAATCAGTACATGGAATTCGATCGGTCACGGTAACGAGTGGACACCATTTACCAGTGAGTACTTCGAAACAAGCTACGCGAAGGAATAAGAACACCACAAAAGGACGGAAACAAGTTAGAGTTATATCTAAAGCACATGGGTTTATATATAAAATTGGAAATATTCTGATTGGCAGAGCCCAAAGCGTCTAATCATCTTCGCGGATTGTATGGGTTTCACCACCGCTTGTCATTACGATTCTCATTGGCTGTTTGCATAAGCAAACTAGCGTGAAACTGTGCCGGAGTGCATCACGTGACTCACCGCACTTGCCCATGCACTCGTACATTGGTTACGGTTAACGGATTTCCAAAATCAGTTCGTTTTCAACGGCTAGAACAACAACAAATTCAACTGTGATCCAAGCTACAGTTGGTGGCTTCCCTAAGATACCTTACACTAACCGTTGAGCACGACGGATAGGTCACAAACATTTTGTTATCAATATCAATGAATATGTTCTTTGACTGAACTTCGTATTGCATTGCATTGTGTTGCACTGTATTTTACTATGTTGTATAGTATCTTATTGTACTGTGTAACACTGGGCAATAACTACTGACTTTCGACAACTTTGTAAAGCATTGTTTCCTGGTGTGTTCGTGTTTTAAAAAAGCGGCTTCGTATTCGACACATTCTACGCTGAAATAAATCCGGGGCCGGTAATGAAGACCTGAATTGAAACAAAATCTCACAAGCAGTTGGACCCGTTGTGTTGATGTGTCACACGCACAGGCCGCATTTTCTGAAGGAAATGGACTGCCAGCGTTATTTCCGATTTATAATTTTTCTTTTTCTTTCTCAATACATTGGGCGAAATGCATTAACTTCCATTTGGAGAAATGTTCGCCAGGACAATACTGAAATTCAACAGCTTTTGCAGAAGGAGTGACTACCGACCAACCTTATCGCTATTTCCACAAAACCATTTGTGTTGCAGGTTAAGAAGAACGATAGCATGCACATGCGGACACGAAACATTATAGACAGAACCTATTCTCTCTAGTGAGCCTTTCCGACCTATTTCCTAATGTTGTTTAGGGATAACACGAAAAATTATTAGCTTATCCGTACTCTCCATCCGTCAATATGTATTACTCGGGTAGCTGAATGTCCGCTACTTTGGCAGCCACGGCGAAGCTTGGGGAACACAAAAACTGAAGACTTGCTGTAGTGTCTAAATAACAAATACTTGAAGAGGAGAATTCGATTATTTACCGTGGACGAGGGCAAAAAACTGAAATCTAATTATTTCTGCACAGAAAAACTGTAGTTAGTCAGTTCTGTGGATGTGATATTCGGAACGATGTATAAAATTAGGACAAAACACAATGAGATCAGTTGGAGTACTGCCTCCGGAGTAGAATTTCTTGTAAGTTACACAATACGTTTGCTTATTAACGAAAATCGATTATTGACAGCTCTAAATATCGCGTTTGCTGATCACCTGCTTGATTTAACTGGTATTGGAATTGTTCTGTTTTTACAAGGTGAACCCCAATTTTCTGTGCCTGGGTAACTTGGCGGAGTCACGATCGCAACGACCACCAAGAGTTTTACCATTATGCATTGTCAACAACGCGATGTGAAATAGCTCATGCATAGTGCAGTTTCCATTTTGTTTCGGGTAGATGTGGATACACACACAAAAATCATGCGTTTTAAGCTCTCTAACTCGTGATCCGATTTTATGAATCCACATTTTCAGCGGATGTCGACCTCGTGCAACTAAGTAAGACGTCTGTCTTTGAAAAAAGTGATGTAACAACATGCATATAAACGAAAATCAACGAGCAGCTTGTACTTTTTGGTTCTTAAGGATTGTGACACTTCATGGAAGAATTCAGTCCATGAAAGGGGTCTTTTCCATTTCAAAAATGGGACATTCAACCAACTTCAAGCTGTACGGCCAAGTACTCCGAGTTCGTTTGAAATAATGGAGTAGAAATGCTAGATATCTCAGACCTGTGGTTTCATTTCTCCCTGGACTTACATAATGGCTGGTCAGTCTGGTGGTGACAGTTTCCTTTCATAGACAGTTCGACTTGGTTTGAGTGAATGAATTCTAATCAAGTGGACTCACACACAGACACGCACCCACACACTCACATCTTTTGTGTATCCCTGTTTATCTTCTGTCCTTAGGATAAAAAGGAATGTGTAAACAGACAGTGTTTGATTTTAGTAGTATTTAGAATGAAAAGCCTAACTAACAGATTAAATACACACGTGTTTCGAAATTTACCTAACTCATGGCAAAATACTTTGGATTATGCCAGCCAAGATTTGAACACAAACTGATCAGTGGTGGTGATGGGGATCAGATACCGAGTGGCATGATCCAGATGATGAAGATGATTGAGAGAGTGCCAGTTCTGTCAGGGCTGGTAAGAAAATATGTACACATTTGGTAGGAAAAATCAAACCGAACAATCAGAACAACCTTATAAAAAACGAATAATGGACCACGAATTTACTACTAGCCTCAGCAGCTAGCGCTGTGATATCCGGACTCGGAAGGACCCACGCCTACTAGTTAGCGACCCATTTTCCTTGGAGTAGACTATCTATACTATACTTACGAGCAAATGCAAAAGTGTAAGGCATCCTGTTTTCTGTTTTCCGTTAGTTTTATGTTTTTCTAAAACCAGCACGAATAATCATCGTCTAGCGCTTCCGCGTTACAACTTTCAGCCGACATGGAATGTAAGCTTTTGGTATTTTAAATGCTATTGGAATCAGTCATTTCTTAATTCTGGTATTCACCTTTTCCTCATTCAAACATATTCTGTTTCTACCTGCTTCCAAGTGGCGAACATATATATTTATGCACACATATTGCCCAAATATGAATGTAGATCATGTACCACCGAAAGCATGGCGCCGGTTTAAAACAATGAAGGGGAACGAGGGGAGAAAAAGAAACAGAGTACACCACACCTGCTAATTCTTCTATTCCCTATATTACTGTCAACGGCAATTCATTAAGATTCATGATTCCTTCGTGAGAGAGATACTGGCCATTTGCCAAGACCAAAACAGAGAGCTCACTTAAACGATTCTATCCCGAGCTATTGGCCAAATGGTCTCACCCGCAAGATAGCATGAAGGTCCGAATAAGTGTGTGCGGCAACCAGTTGGCATTTGGATTGCGTCTGAGATTGGAACCATCTGGATAGAGCGAAACATAACATTACTCATAGTGATAAATCAGATCCAGTTTTACGAAGTCTTGCATCGCATGAGGACCAATAGTGCGGAACGCTAATCAGAATGGTTATGTTCGCATCCGACGGCGAGCAGCTTGATTCAGCAAAACTGCTCGGGGCAGTGAAATTGTACACATAGTGCGGAAGCTAACCTCGACGTACGAAATTTCCCTTGACAAGTTTATCGTTATGAAACTTGATCCTGGATCAGTGTTTCAACTTGATTATCACGTATGTGCGGTGGTCACTGTATGATTGTTGTGCGCATGCGGGATTCTGCGGTTCAAACCAACCAATTTGTCTGATATCTCAGGAGGTCGGCCTGGACAATTATTGGTTGATCAAAGCCATTGACATTTAGCTTCGTTCAAATGTTTGAATATTTCCGTTTTTTGTTTTTCTCCCGACTCTGGCAACTGATTACACTTACCCAAGGCTTGTCTGGCTTTTTTCGTGAATGAAACAATCAGCTGGAGACTCAGTCCCTTTAAACTTACGGGTAATCCACTTACATTTTTCTCGTCAAATACCAAGAAATTGGCCAGACCAGTATTAACATAATATTAGGTTTAATGAGCAGCTATAAAATCCTCTGCAAAATGAGGGTATTTTCAGAATTTTTGGACGCCTGGGACATCTTTCGTGAGCTTGAAACGATAGACCACATCCTGTAGCGATAGTCAAACGCTCATGAGGGACAACCACAGTCTTCTAAATAATGGTTACACGACGTTCAGCGGAATGAAATCTGTAGTAGGAGCGCCGTTCTGTTCCATGCAGAGGCACACACTCAACCAAGCGGATAGGTATGGTGGTAACGTACCAAGAACACGAAGACGCATCATTGAAGCTGAGCAGGGAACGGCACTGAGGAGCAGTAAAAGATCTGCTTTTTGGTTAACAAAGCAACCTACTCGTGAGTAGTGAGCATTTCACTGGTAGATTCAAAACCCGTGAGCTGATTTTGTGGGTTCATTATTATCACATTCGAGCAGACAGTAGAGAATCCATGCCGTTTCAGTTTTGCGACTTATCTAGAAGAAAATGATGAAAACACTGGCAGTTAAGTGCTTAAGACATGCAACTAAACACGTGAATTACCTGTTTTGTAGAACACTTTTGGGGCGAATACTGAGTCGCTTGACTCCAGCTTCACCAAGACAAATGACGATTTGGTATCCATTTGCTCTAGCAGTCGTAACTAAGAAGGTTTTGGACTGCTTCTTTGTGATTTTCGATTCCAATATCGTCCTTTAAGCACGAGCCTTAATGTTCCACTTCCTACCATCCGTCTGTTCGCCCCTGTATATATAAATGGGGTGTGCAAACAATTGAAACCTTTCTTGGTTTTCTATCTTTGTACATTGGTATATATATATATATTAACTTAGAAAGGTAAAAAATTAAGGGACAATTCGTTTGTTTGTACGCAACATTTTTTTGGATATTTTCTGTCGCTTTTTTAAAGGGCGCCAGTCATACTGCGGAAGCACAACAGATGGGAGAGCCGCAACGTCGTCTCAAACACCTCTAATCGCAAAGGAAGATCTGATCAAACCAACCCCAAACTGGGATGAAGCCAGTTCGTTCTTCCTGGGGTAAAATCTCACCAGTTTCGTCGTGATGACTACCGTTGATTTGGAAGCGAGAAATGTATAGATGACACCTCGGTAGTTCTTGCATACTGTACGCCGATATTCCCGACATAAATAGGGAGAACTATGGATTCTCCTCTAGTAGTAAGGATTCATTTTATCCCTTCAAATTTTGCCGAATAGCGTAACCAGCCCGCGTAAAACAACTAAATCAAGCGAGTGCTTGAAAATCTCCAGAGGAAGATTATTAAGGCTTGATAGTGCACCCGAATACCCTGTTTGGGGTGCAGATAACACCCCGGTAGAGGTCGGTGGGACTGTATCGGGATACGTAACGGCAAATGAACAGCTGAATTTCTCAAGCTATTTCAGTTTGTGGAATTGCATGTCCGAATTACGCATCAGTTAGGGAAACTAAGTTGAAGCTCGCTTGTTGTTATTGTTGATTTTTATTAGTATCTGCATCATGAACCAGGTTTTAATGACAACGTTTTTGGACAGATAAACAAAATGCAGAAACAGTAAAATGTAAGTTCGTACTGATTTATTATTCTTAGTTCTATTTTATCCTTGTCCTTTATCATTTTGACTGACCACGATTTGCCTCTTCTGATTTTGTTCCAACCAAAATTGGTAGCCGAGTGTAAGTTACTTTAACATTTGTACCGCTAAATCAAGACATACGAGCTTATTTGCTGGCGGTTTTAAATGATCTCTAAACATGTTACGTAGTAAAATGCAGTTTTCATCGTTCCGATGTTATGGGAATACAAAACAGGTGTATAACATACGGTTCTCTATGTATCCCGCTTCTAAAACTATTGGAACCCAGTTCACTTTTAAAAGTTTAGCTTGTTTGCAAATCGCCGCAAAAATAATGATATCGTACGATGGACCATAGAGGGGGATCCGTGATCCCAAGTAAACATGTCTCTTTTTCGACAGTCATGTAGGACAACAAGAGCCAACTGTGCAATTTCTGGCATCGACAATCGCTTTTTTAGCCAAGTCGTGACAGTTACCACCCGTAGCCATGACCATGAGAGCTTCGTCCTTTGACTAACATTGATTAACAAACACTTAGGTGAGTGCATCAAGCTTTCTTTATCATAGAAAACGAACACATTTACGGCACTCGACATACCGCAGTAGGGATTCAACATATACGACAAAATCATTTAGTCGAAATATCAAGTCACCGAAAGGGCAAGAATCAGACACGTTGCCAACGCCTGTGACGGAAAATCGAGGTAACTCTACTCTGAGTGTAGTGGGAGGTGCATGCCCCATAGCCGATGCAGCCTACTGCACGGAAGGGAAAGGGTAAGCGGAAACCCTGAGCCTGAAATCTGGAGTGGCACAACTATGAGAGATCTCCTTGGGGGCCAGTGCATAAAAAGCCGAGCCACAGTAAAGTGCCGTCTAGCGCCAATGTGGCCTGTAGATCCGGGATTGGAACCTTTGAGATTACTGACAGACTTTTAATTCAATTGACCATCCTCGATCAAACTTGCTCAACACCAGACATGGTTCAGGCAACGACAGTTGCTAAGGCAGTCATCTGACTAAAACGTTGACATGAGAAGCCCATTAAACTTTGGCATAGCGATCTTTAAATAAGCTGTGTGACCAATCCAACGAGTACGAAAGAGCAACCGAAACCCGGAAGGTGGGCCCGCTAGCATCATCACTGGAACTAGAGAATTGAGGTCGGCAGATGGCACGATAAAACAGCAGCGTGGTTTGCGATATTCATCAGGTTTTCTGAGGAAAACGTGCTGTAATATCATAGATGTTATTACTGCAATTTGACGAAAATTGCTCATCAATTGCGCCGTTCATTTCAGAATTGCCCCAACTCAGTCATAAGATAATGAATTGGGTCAGTGACACATAAAGAATATCTGTTGAAAAAGTAGTGAATTTCTGAAGAGAAGTGGGATTCACTCTGAAAAAAACGCGATGATGTCTTCAAGTAGTTGTGTACACGAGTTAGAAGACCGATAATGTAACATGGGGAAGGGAGGTGGAGAGAATTTGAACTATTTCCTACTCATGGTTTGATCGAACACATGAAATACCCCTGAATAGGATCAATCAGACATGCAGAGTTGTTAGTATTATACAGTAAGGGGTTAGCCGAAATCAGGTATGTTTCCACTATTAATAAGTATTACAATCAAATAGCACACAACTGCAAATTCTCATTCAAATTTCCTTCTCCACCGATTTAGTTGCACGTATTGATGGTAAGAGAAATCACATTTTGTACGTGGGTGTTGAAACAACGTAAACTCGGAACATTTTGCATTCTCTATTCGAGTTATTTTGTAAAAAGATTTAGCGTTACTTCTTACGGTGCGCTGCTTTTCCTAAGTTGTCAATCATGTGACATGAAAATGGCACGCATGTATTGAGATAAACTGAAAAGACCGATTTTCCAGTTTTGCCTTAGACAAAAATCCAAAAGCTGAGATGCTTCGGAGACAATTTCACCTCGGTCTACGCATCATTCCGAGGCACGTCTGTTAGTGTTCGATGTCATGAACTCCTGGTAATAAGTACCAATAACATCTTGTTAAAGAATAACAGATCGTACCCAACTAATGCACGACGTCTCCACTGAGACGCAAAACACTTGGGTTACAAGACAGTAAAATAAATTTGTCCAAAGCTCCGGAGGTGAATTTAGGAATCATTATTGGAAACTGAGCGCTACACAAATACATAATGGACAAAAGGTTGTTCATAATAAACAGTCTGTCGGGGTTGTAATGGGATTCAGTTTTGAACTTTAGTTTGCTACCGAAAAACAGACGAAGTGCGAAAAACTGCGATTTATACTGAAGGTAAAAATAGATATCAACTGAGCATGATACAGAAGAATGCCATGGAAAACCAGTATAGTACACACATCTTCATCATTTCATTGCGTCGGGCACCTGCGAAGGATATCACTTGTTTCCGTACAAACTTCTTCTTAATATCGATCAGTTACGTGCAGATATGCTTTCTGGAATGGGATAGACCCGCTAGCTAATAATCATGCTCATTACTCGAATAATTTTCTACCCCTGGAAATTCTATGTTACTTCTGATTAACATCATGATAGAACCACATTCACTTTTCTTATCAGTGTGCGAAGGGGCTGTATAAGCTCTTTATCGTTCACTCAGGCCAAGGCAAGAATGATCGAGGTGACTGACAGCCTAATCGATAGATCTATCACGTTTGCAATCACACACGCAATAGACGAACCTTTTGCTTGTCTAAGCGGCAACTCAGTATGAGTTGATCTAATATGGCAACAGTAACAGTGTTAGGAGCCAGCTTCCCAGAAGAATCGTGCTCTCTTATGTTCACAGGATGGCATGCATTTAGCGTAACGTTAATAACTTTGCGAATAACAGAAGGAATTGGAATTCGAGTGTTGCTGAAGGTGTTATGGAACGAGTGATTTAGTGGACATCTTATGTTGATGTTGCGTTTGCCTGAATGAACGATGAAGAGCTTATAGAGCCCCTTCGCACACTGATCAGAAAAGTACATGTGGTTCTGTCATGATGTTAATCAGAAGTAACAGAATTTCCACGGGTAGAAAATTATTCGAGTAATGAGCATGAATTTTTGCCAGTGGGTCTATCCCATTCCAGAAATGATAGGTTCGCGTGGACGACTGACTGATTTGGAATGACCAAAGAGCCTGTTGAAATGCCAGAATGTTTGGTGGAAGGGACGGGAACATTTGTATCTTAATTATAATAGTGACTCATTGCACCGTGGCAAAATTTTTATGTATACATTAGGTCCAAACTCGCTTCTAATGAGATTTACTGACTAATATTTTAGTTGCTCAGATGGAAAATGATCTGCGCGTGACATACCAAAGTCTCATCTCTACTCCCAGTTCTAAAATTGCATCCTAATCATCACGGAAATCTCGGGTGCAGAGGATAAGCTAATAGAAAATTTCGTAGGACCAAACCAAACATCTCATCGACACGATCAGCCACTGAATACATTCTTTAGAAGCTTGGTGCATCAGCGTCAAACCGAATCACCTCGCGAAGTTTGTGCGATAATGGAACGTGATTGGGAAATCGAAGATGCAATCTGGTTATACCTACTCGTGAGTGTTCACCAAAATCTCAGTAAGAAAGAGACTGCTCTATTCCATCGCCTATTGCCTACCATCAAACATCGAGTCTTGAACAGACAGCGTGAATGCAGAGAACCGAATTGAGAGATTCTTCTAGCAGAGGCCCTACCCAATAAGAGTGGGCAGTCCAGATTTCCAGTCGATTTGAATGTTTCCACATCTGACCGAATGTCACTGAAAGAGGCGAACCATTCAGGCCATGACTAGAAAGGCCGCCAGTGCAAACTGCGATCCCGCAGGCTCGCGAATACGTTTACCTGGTCTCTTTACACGTGAGTTTTCCGTAACAAAATCAGATTAATTCAAGACTGAGATGATTGTTGCTTCTGGAGATACTGAGGGAAGATGGCCTCTGATCATCATTGGACAAATGCAGAATTGGGTGCGACATTTAGGTGCTTAAATAAATCCTGGTAATTATTTACAACGGTATCTCGTTATCTGATATTGGTATTTCCTGTCTGTTGAACTGATATTGTGCGCACCAGAAAAATAAGAGCCCCCAAGTTATCCGCGTTTTATTAGTTTTCTTGCAGTAGATATCAACGTCAATCTTGTCCGACTAATCGATCATTGTCTGACTCTTGTTGACACCAAAATTCATTTACATTTATTACATATGTTACTCTCCCAAAAGACATCATTATTCGCATCCGGCAGTTTCCTAATTAAGATTTTCGCCTGCCATCTTCCTTCTCGTTGAACCTCGTTTATCTAATAGTACCTTTTCATTTACCGTAGGAAGCCATAGTAATAGAATTCTGTTTTGTGAGCAACTATTGTAGTATAGTGGAGTATGTGTTTTCTGTCAAGTAAATTCGAAGTGAAAACAAAATTCTGTTGAAATTTGATAAGCGGACTAAAGACCGGCTATCATTGTCCACTGAAACTTGAAAACTTCTATTTTTCATATAAGCGAATTGTCCCGTTTAGATATTCGTTTGTCAGAAAGAATGTGTACTCATTCACTCTGTTGGAACTGACCAAATGGGCCCATCATCTGTTTTTGTTTAACATATCTTTCTATTTCTTGCTTCTGATTTCACCAAATATCCCTGGCCATTTAAGTCAGTGTATTTTGTCGAAAGTTTCGGACATCTGACCCACAGAAGTGGATCTTAAATGTTACAGATTCAGATAACCCTAGTCGTTCATTGCTCAAACACGGCCGTGCTTCGGCGAGTCAGATTTTGTATACAAACTCTTTTTTCGTTGAAACTGGTGCTTATTCTCAAATTGCTGATACTCGCCCACGGTAGCGGTTATCCCAGTGGTTGTGAATCTTCGTTCTAGTCAGAGCTAAATTCGATTGTCTGCACCAGATTCTGATCGTTGATCTTGGAGTTCGGATTGCAAACTTTTCGCCACCCATCGAAACGGGATCCGTTTCTATCAACTTTTAGCAAGAACAAACAAATGAGACTAGGACGAAATTTTGTTTACTGGTCAGAAACAAATAATGTATGTCCGTTTCCTGGAAGCTAACGCCACACCAGCCAAATTGCCCACTGGCTGCCTCAGCTTATTACGATTGCTCGTTTTCACTATGAGGAACTTTGAATCGGCTTAAACTAGGCACTGTATGTCCATTTACACTTGAGGTCAATCGCCGAATGAAGCAGTGAAGTTTTATCCCAAAAGAGACTGGTACACTTGTGCATTTGCTTGATCACTTCTGTATGCAACGGTAAGAGTTCCCAAATGAACCACAAATTGGCTAACACTTAAATACAATGCAGTGGAACACAATTAGGTGTCAAAAGATCGGATGTTTATTCTTTTAACAACCTTTTGTTCAGCTGTCAGATAAAAAATTGTGAGCTACTGATTCACAGCACGTGTTGCGCCTGCTGCCAGTTCAACTTTTGTGCACTAGGTCGAAGTAAAACCTTTATTTCGGCCAATCCTTCAACTTCTGCCGCAATCTTTTCACGTTCATTTGTTCACTAGAAGCATAGTTTAGAAAACGGAATCGGCTTTCGATGACGCTTGAACGCAGAAACTTTGATAAGCAAAGTTCCTTTCCCCTTCCTTTTTCCTTAAAACATGTTCAGCCAGTTTCATTGCCCTGGTTAACGGACACTTCACTGCTGTGAACAATGAAAAATTGGATGAGAGCACAGCAGTGGATACTTGCGGTATCCTACACGACATTCAGCGATCCATTTGTGCCCAGGTATGTTGGAAAAAAATGAGAGAATTTATTCAGAAATCCGAGAGAACGAGCAGTCGTCCTGTAATATTGAGAAGGCCATGCTCACCAAAATCAACTCTCTCCTAATAACATCTTAAATAGTTAAACGATGACATATAGTATTGATAGAAAAATGTACAAAAATGATGTGTCTAGTTTTGATAAGTCGGGTGGCAGTGATGCAGAATTTTGGTAATCATTACACCTCAAACTGTGGTGCATACGCGGATTGCTTCGCTAATTATATGTTTAAATGAATATAAATATATATACAACATATATATGCCAGTCCTGCTCAGTACATCCTGTGTACAATTTCTAAATGGTGAACAATTAAATAAGTTGTTCCACTGTGCTGGATTTGATCGGCTAACCTGTCCAGTTTGACTAGTTATCAACGTGGTAAAGTAGTTGGCTACTTTTGCACACCACGGTCACAAGATACCGAAGTTCGCCTTTGAGTTACTGTGCCAAGAGCCAACTAACAACAGGATGTTATTTGGACTTGACTGTCACCGCTTATTTGGGATCTGAAGTGTATGCGACTCGCGTCACTTGGCAAAGTTTTCATTGGTGCTTCTATAAGCAAGAAAAGGAAATATCAATAAGTTTCAGATGCATTGTTTAATTACCATTTGATCGATTGAATGTATTTAAGGTAAAAAAAGAAAAGCCTGTTTTCCATGACTGCACTAGATGACACGACGAACAGTGTAAACAAAAAAGCAAATGAAAATCGAAAATCTAGTATCTGCCGCTATATGAGCACATGATTGTTATCGTTTCTTTCAATGAAAATTAAAGAGTTCACCCAATTATTTGGATAAAAATGTCGATATCACTAACCAGTGTTATTATGAATCATTACCACAGATTTTTACAACCACGTAAAAAGAATACTTGCGGAGTGTATTCATCGAGAATTTCGTTGACCTGGTTACTTTTCACTAAATCCCACAATAACTCACATGCACAAATCGAGATCCTTTTTCAACATTCGTGTCTCTGGAGGAACCAGTTGGTAAACGGGGCCACTTATGAAGTATGCTCGGCTGTCACTTGCCGTCTGACTTATCGATGCCGAGTTCTGCGTCCAGATTACCACATCTGAGGTTTGTACATGTTATCATTTAGTTAATTGCTCACTATTCTTGACTAACTGATTGATTGACTGACTCGTTGACCGAGTTAGCCATATTTGTGGAAGTAACAAGAAGAGGAATTTTTGATTATAACAGACGCTCTCTTTCAAGACAGTATTTTATGTTTCCTTATTGTAATTTCCTAATGGTTATCGGGCCATTTAACAGATTCAACTTCGCAAAATTAAGTTGACATGTAAAGTTCTAAAGACCTAAACGATGTCTGGAATAGTAGCTTCGAGACTCAATGTGATTTGTGCTGTTTCGCAAAATCCATGAGCCATGTTTTATGTAGTGCGTTCAATATGAAATGCGAAAGGGATCGTCGGATCTGAAGTTCCAATCTTCTACCGAGTTGTGCTGATCCACGTGACAAGTGGTAGTCACCGCGTTTTCTTCTCATTATGAATTGTCCCCCCCCCGAAACTCAGTTACGTAATGGGCCCGCTGCGTCGCACCTATAACAAGAATGGTATGATGTGACTGAGCAACATTTGTCACGCTACGCCAAATGAGAAAAATTGCCCTAGAAAAAGGACGCGACAATCGTGACATGCTTGTGTCGATTCGTTGCACAAACTGGTCCGTTTAGGGCAGCGCGAACGAGGTTTGCTCCAGCAAACATGCGGCTCATTCACTGTCATGTGCATTACAACACAGTCATCAGGATGTAGCAAAATGGGTTTTACAGAGGTTCCGCCATAAACTGATTCTGTGTTATTCCAGGCTGTGCACAAAATTTTGCTGTTAACTAAAGCAGATTAAAAAACGGTATCGAGACCCTTCGTCCCCTGTTGATAAACCCTCAACTATTGTGATCACACTAAATAAAACATGGCGTATGGATCTGGAGAAACAGCACAGCGCTGTCGCTAAACTGCTCCGCTAAGCGGACCAGTTTGTGCAACGAATCGACACAAGCATGTCACGATTGTCGCGTCCTTTTTCTAGGGCAATTTTTCTCATTTGGCGTAGCGTGACAAATGTTGCTCAGTCACATCATACCATTCTTGTTATAGGTGCGACGCAGCGGGCCCATTACGTAACTGAGTTTCGGGGGGGGGACAATTCATAATGAGAAGAAAACGCGGTGACTACCACTTGTCACGTGGATCAGCACAACTCGGTAGAAGATTGGAACTTCAGATCCGACGATCCCTTTCGCATTTCATATTGAACGCACTACATAAAACATGGCTCATGGATTTTGCGAAACAGCACAAATCACATTGAGTCTCGAAGCTACTATTCCAGACATCGTTTAGGTCTTTAGAACTTTACATGTCAACTTAATTTTGCGAAGTTGAATCTGTTAAATGGCCCGATAACCATTAGGAAATTACAATAAGGAAACATAAAATACTGTCTTGAAAGAGAGCGTCTGTTATAATCAAAAATTCCTCTTCTTGTTACTTCCACAAATATGGCTAACTCGGTCAACGAGTCAGTCAATCAATCAGTTAGTCAAGAATAGTGAGCAATTAACTAAATGATAACATGTACAAACCTCAGATGTGGTAATCTGGACGCAGAACTCGGCATCGATAAGTCAGACGGCAAGTGACAGCCGAGCATACTTCATAAGTGGCCCCGTTTACCAACTGACGCAGCTATCACGGAGACTTAGTGGTATTGTATCGATAGAAATCTTGCCATAAAAAAATCCAAACAGTTTCACGACACTCCCAATAATGATCTGAGACTGCTTATTTGGAGATCAAAATAAACCACCCGTTTTGTGACCCCGCAACATGTGGAGGTGCCGGTAAGATGGATATCTTTTACCGGTTCAGGATTCTGTGCACGAATCATTGACAACGATGAAACACAGCCGATAATGTGTAATGTCATAAACGATTAAATAGCCGCTAGTCTGAGACAATGGAAATTATTGTTTGTTGCAGAAACTAAGATTACCATGTTTACAGAGACTTGTGTAGCCTATTAATGCCTCAGTATGATCGGATATGTCTATTCCATGGTCTGAAATGGCGAGTTTTCTTGAACGCCGCTGAAATTGCCTCTACTGTGGAAGTTCTGTACACTGTCTTTTGTTGACGGAGGTATTCCAACTAAAGTTTGATGACAAACGCGAATACCCCTGGGTCTTCCACCGGGTTGGCTGGTCTTTGGCAATCATTCTAGGGGTGTTGGTTGGACCCTGATTGCAATTCAGCCATGTATGCTCAACCGCATCTGTGACGGGTGGGAGAACTGGGCACTCAGGACTTTTAGCCCAGTCCGAAGGACATAAACTGAGCAATCAGTTTTTGAGACGCTGATCGTCGTGTTGACTTGTGAGTTAACCATTAAGTGAAAGGCTCGAGGTAAATTTCCCCAACCCGAGCCTCTGCTTCGGTTTGAGTGACCAGGTGGCATCAGGCGCTGTCGACTACGGATGAAAGCCATTCTTCTAAGTCTTTCAGTTGTCATTGGAAACGGTCTGGTCATTAGACCTTGTACTGCAGCGTGCAAAACAAATTCGGCCTTGAGCGTTTCACTTTCAAGAAACAAAACAATAGTTGATTTTTGATCACGGTCGTCGCGGTTTTTCTTCTAGGCAAAACACAACTTTTAATTTTATATTCAGTACGTTCCGTTTTATGGGGAAGTAAGCTAACTTAAGTCAAACCTTCACCGTTTTCTTAATAGTTGGTTAGAATATTTCATTATCGTTCGTGAATTTATGCGTCGGTTAAGTTGACAAACATTCCGGGAGTTCCGGTCAGCTGGTTCGACCAGAGACACGAATGTTGAAAAAGGATCTCGATTTGTGCATGTGAGTTATTGTGGGATTCAGTGAAAAGTAACCAGGTCAACGAAATTCTCGATGAATACACTCCACAAGTATCCTTTTTACGTGGTTGTAAAAATCTGTGGGAATTGTTCGTAATAAGTATTTACATACACACTGTATCCGAATTCCTGCCTTTCGGACGACTCTGTTGATACACGTTCTTCAGTTTTTCCGACAAACGTTACAGCTGAAACGAAACAGACTTGCAGATAAAAGTTTTTCTTCTTGAAAGCTATCCCTGACCCAGTGGCAACAACGCAGTGAATAATTTTTGTCGTATTTAAAATGGACTGGACAACCAAACAAATTGTCAGCGACTCCAATGGAATGGCGTTGTAAACCACTAACGAGATGTAGAATCTTAAGAATGTTTGGTTTGGATGGGACCGTGTACGCGTGCCCGATGAATGACATTAATCACAAAACCGGTCTTGTGCTTCGGGGAAATAACCGTCTTGTTATCCATATGCGCAAGCATTAATGACTACAACTGATACTATTACTACTGCTTCGGCTACTACTACTTCTATTACTATTGATGGGCATAATTATATTATCACCTCTACCACTTCTACAACAACAACTACCACAAACGCTTAAACTTGAGGTTGTTGGGTTTGAAGCCGGACAATTCATGCTATGGCTAGGTGAACGACAGTAATGTGTGATTTTATATAGGTAGCCTTTTTATGGTCTGTATAGTGTTTGACCCAGAAACCGTCGAGCCCTAATTGGTCCTGGATGATGGAATGTGGATATCCCAACATTGTTCAGTATCTCCGCTTACGCCTAAATGCATATGTTATGACATTTGAATTCATGGGGTTGAAAATTTTGCTGTCAACAGGAAAACTAGCAGTGCTCAGTCATCGTTTGGGAACACTAGAATCCAGTAGAATTTTTCATGAGAAATTTAGGAGAAGCAAATACTTTGGATAACGCATAATCGAAGTAAGAGTACTAATGGGTACTATAAATATTATTATCAATTTTGCTACAAAGTGCTCATTAGAACAGTGTATTCTTTGTCCTTATCTTAACTGTTTCATACTGGAATTGATTCCCTCCGTCAGATGGATCACAATTTCTACCGGTTCGATAAGCGAGTGAAGAATCCCATCTACCTGCAATGTGCATTACGGCATTTATCCTCCAGCAACAATGCAATTCAGCTGGAAATTTGGCTGGCCAAATCGTTTGTTCACCAGTATTGCAGAGAACATACGAAAGATTGTGTCATTCATTTTGTACGGAAAATGATCCTGGATAAACCGGAAAATCCCTCGCCCGTTCTACCGTACAAGTTGAATTCGGATGCGGGAAACGTGAATGTTACAGGTAACGAAGTGCGGAAGACAAGGATTTACTGTTACACTGACGCTAAGAATTTCCTTTTTTCATCTGTTGGGCCTTTCCCCTCCTGTTGAGAGTATTACTCACTGCGCGACTGTATTTTGGAAATTGTCCTATGGAGCGCAGCCTAACGGTGAAACATGGATGCAGTCCAGATTGGCCTTCTTGCTCAGAATGAGTCAAATGTTTTTACAAATTCACTGGCGGTACTTCGCACGCAGATTGTTTTTTCTTCTTTCTTTTATTTGGAGAATTTTAAGCAAGTCCTTTCTTATTCTTTTCCAGTTAGCGTGATTGTGCAAAGAGAGCAAAAATAGGCGATTACAATACCACATTGTTCACCCATATGCTCTCGCGACTAATCTCGTCTCTGATCGGGGTAAACTTATATAAATTCTTTATGAGATGAATTACTGGGGGAAGTTGTGTCCCGAGGAATCGGTAGTTCATTTCTTAGTCTAATATGCTTCCTTTGAAGGCCACACGGTTAGAGAAAACGCAACTCATTATTTAAAACAACATCTGCTCTACACGCTTGATGCCACATAAGCTTTGAATTAGATTGTCACGCATTCGCTTTCTTGGATATGTCGATTTGGTGAGCCACAGGAATTATCACGAGAAAACGGATCAGCCTACACAATATATACATGCCCACACAATGCAAGAACAAAGAGAATGGGCAAGTTTGACTTATCTATGAGAAATTTCTTTCACTACGTGTCTTAGAGACTTTGTGATTTGTTCTAGAGATCTGTCACGACATCGCGCGAAAAGCGACAACTAAATTTTTGAGAGCTCGGATGTAGTACAGTGATGTCGATTCGTTATCCGGAATGTTGATTTCACTCGTTCCTTATGAAAAAGAAGTCTCCGAAACCCTGTTCCAAGGGCCAAAAGTCTGTGCACTTGACAAATCTGGCTAAAGCGTGTAAGATCATATAGACTGCACGAAACACGATAATACTCGTGCAGGTGGTTGAACAATGTAATCCAGTCTTAAGATATTTTCACACTTGGTGATTTGGATAAGAACATTTTATAAGTACATGAGCTCTGAAGGGCAATGTTTAACTCGTGACATATTTCGGAAAATTCCCCATGGTTTCCGTAATATTCTCTTAGTGAAGAACAAAGTTCATCCATTTTCACCAAGGAGGATCACGAATATCTGCACGGCCGCCAGTTCGATCGGGTATATGTGTGGGAGAAAAACTAGCTGAAATAAATTGTTGATCACAGGGAATCGTTCGGCTTCGCGCCCCATGGCTGAAGTCTCAGAGGAGTGTATCAGCCATTAAATGTTGTGAAAGCTGAAATCTCCGAAGATAGCAATATGACTTCTGAAGTCAGTAATAAGCACATTTTCAATGCTCGAATATAGTAAATGAAAAATGGAAAAGTCGGCACCGTTGAAGGAATGATAAATAGCGTAGAAGTCATGGTTAAAGGAAGGGGATATAAGTTTCAACCAAAAGGGCAGAAATCCTCGATTGGAAAAGTCAAGAGTTGATACCCGGTAGCGGCAGGTGGCAGCTGAATAATGAATAAAAGCATAGACACCTGCTTCGGAAACAAAAGAAGAGCGGAAAGTGTAACTGGAAAATTGAGTGTTTGGTAACTGATATAGGGGTGATTTGAGTTTCGGTCAGAAATAAAGCCAGAGGGGTGGAAGACTGGAAAAATTGGTGGACGAAATCTACAGTGTAGTTCACTCCGTGAATATTAGCGAGGGTAATAAGATTCTGTTGAATTTTCGCCTACCCGGTGAGAGTGCAAAGACGAATGTGCATGCAACCATGAAATGTCGTAATTATCTAAAGAGAGGACCGTCACTCATAATCCTGAGACTTGAAGTAGCGAACCACATATGACATCAATAGATCAAGTGTGGTGGCGAGCCGGGAGACAGAAGATATACCTACCACCCTATCCTAGAAACCCTCAATGATTCCAATGAGACTGAAATCATTGCCTAGGGTACCAGTAGGGAGACGGCTAAAAATGAAACACAAGGTCCGTATACCTACCCAGCGGCAACTATCACGATAATCATATGGTAGAAGAGCAGACTGAGCAGTGTGAGCTTCACAATGGAACGAGCAACTGGAATGAGTTAAAAGTAAATGCCATACCTCCGTAGAGCACACCCGAGGAGAGCTATGAATTAATCAATCGGTTACTGGGTCGCCCACAACAGCGCTCTTCCTTTGCAAATCGTGAACAGACGAGTTGCACCGTCGAGTTAACAGGCCTACTAGGTGCTGGGCGACTGAGTTGTACAACAGCCCATAAGAGCAACTGTGTACAACGACGGAAAACCGATGATGTGAACAAAGGGTCTGAACAAGCTAACATGCGATAAATTCTACACAACCGTTCCTTTTTGTTTTTCCATTCTCTCGTTTTGCTTTCAGTTTTTTGCCGTGGTTCAGAAAGCGCAAGACCTGGACAGAGATTAGTGCAAGCACACAATCTTCTGAACACTGACCATTTTCTTTTAAAGTAAAGCTTTTGAGGTTTTTGGCAGATGACGACCAGCTGTCGCCCGGCTTGTTACCACGCCTGATGTACTTGAACCTTACGCGATTCCATATCCTCACAAATTTCAAGAAAGCAGGGAATTTAATTATCCTATACCAGTAGAAATTTTCGGGCTCCCTAAATGGGCGATCTTTCAATTTTCTTAGTGGATCCTTGGCTTGTTTTGACTTATAGAACACTTAATAAAAGTGCATTTCTTGAAAGAAGTTCTTCGAAAAACTGTCCTGTTTTTTATCCCCGTCCAAACTGTTCCATATTGCACGAATGAATTGAGGTAAGCCTTCGTAACGGACCAAAAAAGTGTATACACTGCAGATTGGTGGAATTTTGTTGCCGTGGTGAATGAGATATTGCTTGTATATTAGGAAATTGGTCTCCAAAAGATGCTCCGCGTTTCATACTATCAGAATTTAGTAAATATATTATCATAAGCGCAGTGGCTTTTTCAATTTCGTGTAAATAGGGTAAAAACACACCTGGGTTCACAGTATCCCTCATATTAAGACACGATGATTTGAATAGTGATCTTACCTATAATATGTTTCGTGTTCCAACTTGATAATTTTATGGAGTATCAAATCAATGGATATAGATTTAGAATTTCTAAGACTTCTTTGAGTATTAGGTGACAACAAATTCATACTGCGGTTACCGGACGGCAAAATCAAAATGACCAAAAAATTACTGAATTGAAGCGGCGGGTCCATCGACTGCTACTGTTTTTGCTGCTGAATTTCTATAAATGCATGTGTCGAATTATTGTGAATGAATCGCATTTTTTTCTTCACAGCGGGTTCGTAATACGTCATGGTTGATTTAGGTATGGTGACTAGCAAGGGATATCAACAAATTTTTTGTCTTATTTGCCGGCAAGCTATCTCTAAAGCTTACGACCAATTACTGAAAAGATTTAACAATTCTCAATGAATAAAGGGAATATAAATTCAAGTATTCGTCTCCTTGTGTGGCTGCATGCCGAAGCGGAGAATGCATACATGACCTTTCTTGTAGGAGTTTTGGCAAAACCTGTATAAGTAATTATGGTTAAGTTTGAGTGAGGAGAGAGAATCCAGGAAACTATTTGAATAGAAGTAGTTCCAACCTTGTGCAGCAACAATTCCTTGAAATGCTTTAAAGCGATAAGATGGCTGCAGGGCAACGGAGTTGTGGCGAAGTCAGTCAAGGGGTACTCGGTGAATAACTCTATTATCGATTCATTCAATGTAAAAAACCACGTTTTAATCTGCGAGAAAGCCGGTTGACTTCTCCGAGCACAAACAACACCCGCTATGGAACGCGAGTGAATCAGAGTTTACGAAGCGACCGATCACGATGACAGTTTATTCTTTTATCTTTTACTTTTTACTTCCTTTATTAATGAAATAACAATGTACGTCAATTTTTAGGAAGCAGGCCGTGGCCAACAGAGGGCTGATTTGGTGGAAAGTATGCCAAAACACTGTCTTGGAAATGCGTAAGGCCTTTAGACGATCGATTTTCCCTCTAACGATAATGAATGAATTCCAGGAATTCAGTTTTCTTGCCACTGATCTGCGTTGGCCGATAATGGCTGCAATGTCAGTATGTAAAAATCAGTGTAAATGGCTACGAACCAGTTCCGCAGATTATGACGAAATTTGCACACAAGATTGAAGATCAGACTATCGAGGACCACGATGAGCTTTTAATTCAGGCACAAGAATTACCTGTTGTTTAAAACTAAGGTGCGTGCGATATATATCCGCCCAGATACAAGTTCACGCTAAAGCTATTCAAACAGTTCACAGATCGGTCTTTTCATTTACCCCGCCACCCCCCTTCCCAAATAAATGGACGCGAAACATTGATCATGGGGAAGAACAAATATAAATCTAAGAATTACAATGAGTACACGTAGACTTTGATTGCTCAGCAACGCAAAGTGGTCGAAATACTTGTTCATTTGTCAACGTTTCAGTTTTAATGGATAACCTTTCTCGAGACAGATTTACGAACGAATAAAACTGGAATGATGGTCGTACACACCTGGGTGTTAAACACGGTGCATCCATGTGCCTGTCTGTGTGTGTGTGTGTACTTGCATGTCTTTATGCAACGTTGTTTAACACCCAGTTATTTTAGGCCATTATGCCAATTTCATTTATCTGTAAACCAGTCTTGGCAAAGGTTAGCGATGATAACCGAAACGTCGACCAATTAACAGCTATTGTGACCATGCTGTGCAATTAAACAGTTGTTTAAATAAAACAGTTCACATGGCGCATCGTCATTTCCATACGTTGCAAACCGAACTTGTTTATGATAAAGTTACAATGGGTTCACTTTGGAAACCGAACTTACAGCGACCCCCTATAAATCAATTCGTTGATGTTCCTAATTCCAGGTTGGTAAGCCCCAGGTTATAACTAGTTATCAAGACCAGTCGCTGGCAGCAATACAATAACCGGCCGTAAACGTAGACCTAGTAAATCAATCTGCCTACTCGCTAATTTATAAATTACGTATTCTTATTATATGCACTATAATAATTGAAATTTCTGTCAACTACCGTTACTTTCATTTCAGTACTATACAACGGGCAAGTGAATATAGCGGGCTCAAAAGCGCAAATCGAGCTAAAAATAATGCTGTTTCTCTTGTTATCGTGTCTATTCGCACAAGATGGCCGCTGAGTGAATGGGAGGGTTCTGCTTGAAACTGAGAAAGGAAGATTTGTTTTGTTTGAAGATATTTTTTATCAATCCATATTCACTGCTCCAGTTTCTGTCGAATTCCCGCAATCATTAAAGCCCTGTCGCAAAAATACTTCTTATTTGGTGCATTCGTCAACTTGTCCAAATTCGGTTCCTGTTTGTGATGTTTAGTTGAGGACAATGCACATGAGGTGTGTAAAAACATCTTTCTCTTTGAGTGGTGCTTAAAAGCCAAATAAGTGCAAACCGCACTTTGGAATGAACTTTAACGCAAAGGTGTGTCGACTGACCGAGGAAGCAGGTGCGACCACTTTAAAAGCCCTTTCCCGTGCCCAGTGGCTATCTGTCGGTGAACGTGAATGCAAAACAACGCTGCCTCTCGGGGTGTTCCAACTGTTCCTATGGTTATCGTTCTCACATCGTTAACTCGATTGACCGGAGTTTCGTCTTCACCCACACCTTGCAGTCTGAACTCAGTTAATGGTACAGACACATTTTCGACAATCAATGGAAATACTGCATATGAAAAAGACTAGTCCAATGCATCATCGAGCAAAAGTGACGGGAGAACAACAGAAAAGAACGGGAAAATCACCGGTAAACAAATAGAGAGATAGTATTTTGCTTAATTTGGAAATGCTGCCGTCTTTTTATGTACAACGATGGTCTTCTAAAACTTTGTCACACAACGAGGAATGTGAGAAGACTCTCTCAAGATGTCGATAATAATTCCTTATTACTTGACAGCATTTACCCTAGCGAGTAGTTCTGTGTTAATGAACGAATGGGTCAGCCCGGTAAACAGACCGAGAAGTAAACGAACATTGGATAAATTTTGACAAATTAGAGTATAAGCCAGAGCGAAGAAAAAATCATGAATGAAAGACAAGTTGTTGGAAAAGTTCGGAAAACCTTTAGTCCCAGTTACAGACTGACAGAGAGCAACCCCATCAGCATATCTGACGTTAGTATTTAGAAAATCACGAACTTGCATGAAGAAGAGATCTTTGAAGAAGAAAAATTCCCCCCCCCTCCAGAAAATCGCGTAGTCTTGTTTTGATTTGGCTAGACTCCTTGAAAGATTGGAAAGCTGTCCGGGAGTAAATTTCGGGTTTTAAAAGTAACAAATAATTATCACTGCATGAAATTGGAGCGCGTAATTTAAGACGGAACAATTCGAGATGGTTGACAATAATTTTATCTAGGGTAAAGTTACCTCAGGTTGGGGAAACTGATAAATCAGTCGAATCAAACGTGGTAAGGAGAAGTGTCGATTCGTGATTAAAATCAGCTACGATGATGCGCACGATATCATCCAGCAATGGGACCATGAAAGACAGAAAAGAATCGTAAAAAGACGAAATATCAATTTGTGTGCAAAAAGGGCTACGTATACGTACGTTAATAATCGTGCTTCTATGTCGAGAAAATTTTGAGATGATATTGAATAGCTAGCCAGAAAATGGATATGAATAAATTGGATCTGATTTGATTGACCAGAAGAAATTTGTGTGACTAAACCTACTCTGGTTTTCTTAGCACTGTGTTTACTGTCCAATCGGTATACATCAAAGCCTTGGATGGATATTAGGGCATGCGCAGCATGTGAGTTCAGCCATGACTCCTGAATGCAAATCACACAAGTATGAATAAGCATCGGAGAGCGAAGAGTGAGATATAGATCCGGTAATTTTGTGACCAAAGAGTTTACTTTGATACTCACTAGATATAAAACACATTTTGGCAGGCGGGGCGCATTTAAGATCAGCCTACCGTCCGGCAATTTTCGGTTTAGTGGGAAATCCTTGATTTACATGCATAGTTAAGTCCCACTGAGGAGAAATTTCGGGAGTGTTTGAGGTTTAAATCCGACCGGAAATAGAGACGAACAATGCTCATGATGAAAAACAAATCCTTTAAGTTGATCAAGCGACGGAAGCCGGAATGGATATGCGGCGAAACCAGTCGAAAGGCGAGCGGGCATTTTAATGTGTCCGTTCTAACGACTGAGAACTAAGATCCGGTATTTCAGGCCTAATTTCTGAGTGGCTCACAAAATTCTCCCACTATATTTCACCAATACTACTAAGACGACCTGGTTCAAACACCAAAGTTTTTCACCCATCTGATCTCAACAACCAAGTTTCGAGGGATTTGCTCCAAGATGGACTGGCCTACAATGGTTTTACTCTGACTCAGCACACAAGAAAAGATAGTGAGAAGAGAGAAGAATAATTCTTATTGCTACTGGACCTGGTGATCACCAGATATCAAAGGGATACGATAACTTTAACAACTGAGGAGCCCCAGGGCAAAAATGATCTTGTGGTAATTAAGTCTATGCTTTCGGTTAAGAGTAAGCTCACCCTACTAGGGCATCTCCCAGAGGTCGTGATGGATTCAGGATAGAAAACAAGAATGATAGCAGCCCCAAACTCCCGTTTACTCGAACATGAAGACTCATCTGCAGGAAAAAGATGGACAGTAATCAAGGGTGAGGTGTGATTCAACTGTTGGCAGTTTGTCCACCTTAAGGCCATCAGAAACAAATTAAATCTCCATGACAGGGAACAAAAAGAAAGCTTGCACTAACCACTCGTAACAGAAGATGAACAACGTATTAACCGTATTGAACCCATGATATAAAAGCTACACAGTGGCGCTCAATAAGATGTAAGCTTCATGACGAAAAGAAGAGCACATAACTTAACGAGAATATTGAGATAAGCTCCAACAATCCGAAAAATCAAA
This sequence comes from Fasciolopsis buskii, assembly GCA_008360955.1. Taxonomy (NCBI): domain Eukaryota; kingdom Metazoa; phylum Platyhelminthes; class Trematoda; order Plagiorchiida; family Fasciolidae; genus Fasciolopsis; species Fasciolopsis buskii. The sequence continues at coordinate 25,730 of LUCM01000765.1, read as the reverse complement.
GACTGTTTGGCCGCGAAAGAACGATCGGCGGCGACCTGGCTTTGACCGAATCATAAGTGAGCGTTTTCTTTCGAGAAGCTCTTAAGGATATTTACTACTTTACGGATGGAACCCATGGAGCTCCTGAAACAGAGAAGATTCCTGAAATTCCAGAATTCTTTGAAGAGCAGAATAGCTGACGGAACAGTTGAGGACATGAAATGATTATAAAGCTGCCTGTCCAGATTGGATACGTCCGGCAGTCATTTATCCACTGGTGAGACTATTTACAGTAGATGAATAATGCTTTCTTCAGGAAAGAGCAAGTATCAGAAAAATGGAAAACTGCGGCAGTAGAGACTACATAAGGCCAAACCAGAGAATTAAAGATCGATGACTTTGATTTACTTATATAAGTGTCCGAAAATGACTAACGGAAGGCAAATATGCGAGCACCTTGTGGTTCACAGAGCTATTTAAGTTGCACAGCATGGATTCATGGCAAAAAGCTGTCGTCCAACGACGTTTGGCTTTCCTAGGTCAGGTGACGGAGGAATTGGACGAAAGTCAACTGACTGGAGTTTGTTGGAGTCTTTCTCGGAAATGACGCTTAGAGTAACGGTCACAGGTTAAACGACAGCTGCAGTTGATATGTCAGTTGTCTTCCAAGGGTCGGCGTTAGAACATACACTTTTACTCGTATTCATTAAAGAATTAGCGAGAAGTGAGTGTACCACTTTTTCACTGATGTGAGAGCAGCACGCCTAGGCCCGGAGAAGAACATTGAGGCAGTGAAAGACTGACCACGGATGTGGGACATTCCATTAAAGTCAGATGACAAAGGCTGGTCTCCAGAAGAGAGGACGAATTGAATGGTCTAGGATGATATCATGGATACTACCCATGTCAAGAACCTAGGTGTAACTAGGTTTACGACTTTGAGTCCGCCAACCAGCACGCAAGTGCAGCGAATAGGGCTAAAGAAAAGCTAATATAAGCTCAGGCAAATGATTTTGTGAACAGTCCGAAATGTTTGAGCCCTTGTGTACGACCATCGTATGATCAAATCCAGAGTTTTGTGTACAAACCTTGGCGCCGTACTTACAAAGGGACATAAAGTGATTAGAAAAATACAGTAGCTGGCCATCAAAATGATGGCCGACTGACAGCGCAAAAACCATGAGGAAATGGTCCGCAACCTCGCTATATTCTCTCTCAGACGCAAGTGCACGCGCAGTGAGCTATTCAAGAGGTTCAAGAGCATGAAAGATCTTTCGGGTGCAAAATGTTAAGAATTGGTTACAGATATCAAACAGTGGTATGAGAATGCATTGCCCAAGAATGCAAAAGAGCTCTAAAGGGCCTCAAGTAAAAGCTAGATTTTTGGTTAACAAAACTACTCCACTCTGGGACCGACTGCCGGGACAGGATGTCGATAGACCTAAGGCAACACAGTATTTCTCTTGATCGGAGATGTATCTTGAGCTGTCACAATGGGCAAATTTTATGAGTAAATGCAAAATGTATCTGTTGCACTTGATATTACAACCGATACTTTGCGCTTTGTAATCAAAATAACAACCTTGGATTTCAACTAACAGCACACCAGCCTGGACGCTACAATGGCTGAAGGACGAACTTTTGTCCCCTGTGCGTTGAAATGAAGTGAACACGTGATTTTATATCAATATGGACCACAGAGGCACCGTTCGAAAAATGCCAGCGATTTGCAATAAAACAGACCACTTGGGAACAGCCCTTCTGCACTGACCGAACCAATCGTAGATTATGTGGTCTCCGCCTGATTTCGCTTAATGTTGGACGCTTTATAACGGTAACCACATATGGTTATCCAGGTTACGCATTAAACTATAGTCATTTGTATGCGAAAACGGCGAAGAAGCACTACAAGAGGAGGAACTACTTAGGCAAGTCATGATAAACAAAGACTAAAATAAAACCGTTGGAATGGGGAAAACAAAGAAACTGTTAGACAATCTCATTTAGGGTAATGGACAGGGTTACCCTGGGCCACAATTTGGGCAACCCAGAAGAACGTCATTCAGTCTGTGTATTGATATAAGGCTCCCGGGACAAGCATTCATGTTTGTCGAACTTCCTAAGCCACACAGATAAGTCACTAAGAAAGAAGATGAAGGGAACGCAGATGAGATACTTTACTGGACATTCGATATATGCCTGGGGTTGTGAGCCCACCAGGAAACAAATGCACAGAGGTCGGTTCTGAGACCCCGGCCTTTCCTGTCCTACGCAGATTGGTTTGAAGGAGTGCGAGCAAATCCCAGCCTCAAGTTTGGAGATGACACAGAGATCGTGGACATTGTAAGTTAGAAAATAATGAAAGACCATATGAAAGGGACACATCAGCTAACCGCTGAACGGGATACGCTACACGAAAACTGGGCCCTAAGAAGGGGTTCAAGGAAATACCGACAAACAACGCAGTTACGAATCTCGGGATAATGTTCCTGGTGGGATTCGCATTCATATAATTTGAGAGTGTGACCGATTCGCTACTAGAGGTCTCTTTTGACTTTGAAGGGTAATAAGCCCTGAAAAAGGTTCAGTGCATTTACCTCTGTTTAAAGCGTTTCTCCAAATTTGCTTAAAGGCTGTGCACAGGCTTGGCGGCCATATTCAGTGAGCGACATAAGGACCCTAAAATAGTGCAAAAGCGACTTACTTGATGGCTTCCAGAATTATGGTAGCAAAATTATCAAGAGCACCACAATTATCTGAGGATTATCTCACTAGACAGAAGAAAGAAGGCAATTCTAGATGAGGCATGCAAGGTACGGAAAGGACACGCTGACAAAGGTGATGACTTGTATTCCTCCACCATTTGACTGGGCATCGCAATCCGCGTGGTCAGTCAAGGAAACTGAAAAAAAGATTCGAATGAGGACCGGAATCTGGCACAGACCCTTACGGTAAACGTGGTAAATGTCTGAAACAAGTTGTCCGATAAGGTCACTGAGGACGCATCGGTCACGGGTTTTAAACAGCTGCTAGACGGCTCTGTGGCTAAATGAACAAACATGGACCAGTTTGGTTGAGGGCTTTTAAACATCAGTCATTATCGCCGTGTTGCATTTGGATTTCCCTCAACTCCCTTGACATTTCCACTCTAATACCATGATAATTTTGTTTCAGCGGTCTCCTTTCAAGCTATAACTGTCTCTTTTCTCCTCTTGGTCCTTCTAACCCTTTTATTAAGGCTGTTCAATTTTTCCACTATTAACGCTCCCAATTTCGTCCTGCACGATATTCTCAGGCATCAAAAGGCTTAAAAGACCAGTGGGGAGGACGAAACTCGTTCGGAAGAGATTGAAAAAGGAGGGGTTTTCGGAGGATTTAATGTAACAGTTGCTGGTGCCCAAGAGGGGGATATGTCCATCATCGTTGTTGAGCGATACACTGGTGGCACAAATACCACTGTGGATGATGATATTTGCGTACGGAGGAGTGCAGTGAGAAATAGGCAATAAAGATCTATGACAACGGCGAAAGTTAGGGTTGGTGGATAGAAGGTCATCAGTGAACAAGAAAAGGACGGGCGCAAATAGTAAGCTTTGGGTAACGTGGGCATTTGCAGGAATTTGCTGGAACAGTACCTCACCAGCTCCGACGGATGTGATTTATTTACTGAGGAAACTTGATATCCACGATAAAGGAGCCGGGGAGAATCCGGACGTGATCAGCTTCACCAAACGACCTTCATGCCAAAATCTGAGACATCAAGCGAGTATATGTTTTTCCCTAAGTGGCAGGTACATTTGACAAGGAGTGTGAGAAGAAAGCCAGTAGATAAGTGGTTGAAGGGGAGGCCGGAATCCATGATGGCGGTTTCTCAGGAGTCCATTGCGTTCTATAAAAGAACGTAGTTAGTCCGAGATTGCAGTATCCGACTTGCCGGATTCATTCGGCAAAAACACTGACTGGTGGTTTTATCCTCTGGCTTCCTGGGTCGCCAGGACTGAATGCACCTTTGTATCTCGTCAGATATTATCTTCAAAGTTTCGTCATGGAAATTGCTTTTCAATACGGCGTCTTAGGATTAATAATCGTCGAAATACAAAGGTAATTACTACCAAACAGCATAACTTGTTGTTGAACAACGAATGCTTGCGGCTGACACCACATTAACTCAAATGTTCCAGAAATCCTTCCGAAAACACTGTCCTCATAATAGCTCCTGTACATTAACTGGTAAAATCCGAACCAATGTTAGCCAAGAACGCTAACTGTAACAGATGAAATAGTTCAATTAAAAATTACCATAGTCTTATGCACAGTTTTAACCTCGAGATTTGGCAACAATGAACCGTAATCTGCTGTGGTCATCACAGGTGGGACTGCCGATAAAACTTGAGTAGTCCCTGAGCATTCTGTTTGCTTGCGCAACATAGCTAGCTACTCAGCATAGTTATTGCGCTGTTTTGTGACTTCTGACACGAAGTTTTTGATAAGTGTTATATGTCGATGACAAGACTGACAACGGAAACCTACCCATTAGATTTCCAGGCAATTTTCCATTTCTGTGATACCATTTGCCGTTTTGCTAACCGAGGATTCTAGGCTTGTGGCCTGCAGTTTCGACTCGCAGAACGCTTGATACTGACAAAAATACATAGGTATAGTATGGCATACCATCTGACAGGCGTGAAAATAACCCTTGTTGATAACGGCGTCCATTACCCAGGGAGATTTTGATGCGACGGATGGGTAACCTAATGAACGTCCTTATTCATATCCGGGCTGTATAGGCTGCATTCCCTGATCGCCTTGATGCGTTACTGGCAACATCGGGGATTAAGTTCTCCCCAGCTCTCCAATGAGAATTGCCTTTGTGCGACGCGATTATTCACACGTCAGTTAATCTGAAAAAGTACTTGTTGTCGACAGTATGCAGGACGCCTCAATAGTTGGGAGGACAAATGAGGGTGCCATTGTCAATCTGAAACACTTCTCTGGATTTACTGGATGACAGAATATTGTGACAAAACATAATCGCTTTAGTATGATAAAGAAATCTGTTTGATGATTTTATATTGACAAAAAACGCCTAGCAGCGCTGCTCGTTGTAGATCGTTCTCGTCAACGAGTTGAGGAGAGCGGCGGAGAAGAGTGGCCGACATCAGTCTGTTGAAGAAGTCGCCTAGTCACCGATTTATCGTTACAGGACTTTGTCAAGTAAGGTGGGTTTTTTCTAAAGAACAATTAGACTAGACAACAACGCATATTTATCGTTTTCCAAGCATTTATGTGCCATGTGGCATCCGTTGATGGAATTTCAGTCAGTTTTTGTAGCAAACGTTGATTTCTGCACGCATTGTTTTAGTTTTCTGAAATAAGCCCTTATCTAGAATCAATCTACAGACCAACTTGTGTAGTCATATGTTGAACGTTAGCTAAGCCGATGGAGGATTATAACCTTTTCTAACCATTTTGATCAGTTTACCGGATGCTTTTATCCAGTGACATTCATTATCAACGGCTATCCAACTGTTTTGACCGGCAGCAACAGTGTTATCAATGGTACATCTCATAACAGCCGAATCGTCATGAACTATAAAATTATGGTAACACTCGGGAGTAAATGGCCCGCTGTTACGTCCGCCAGCTATGCGGCATTGGATCGAAACCCAGCCCCTGCCATAGGGTAGAATAATGTCTAGGCACATTACTTCATTCTTTAACGCCGTCTTGTAGTCCGTTCCAAATCAATGAAGCTGACGATCTTGATATGAGAGGAAGGAAGCGGACTTTCAAATAAATCAGACGTCGTCGTGAAACATCAAATGAGTGACTTATCGCCTTGGAGGTTACTGCCAACCGACGGGCCATCTCTGATCGGAACTGCATTGCTGAGACGTTGATTAGTGTAGACGATGTCAAGGTAGATGGGTCTGGGATCGCCGGGGCAGATTAGTCCTACTCTGCTTGACTTCGAGCCATCTAACTTTGGATCAAGCACACTCTCTTCGACCTAATTAGGGATTCAGTGCTATCTTAATCGGTCCTTAAGCATTGCCAAAACAAAATGATGATAATAACAATGAACAAACGCAAAATTCAATGATACGTCTGGGCTAACTGTGTTCGGCTACGAGTCGTGAGCAGCATTTAGGAGAGGAAAATGCACGCCAGTAAGGGCCTCGTAACTAAAGTCGGAATCAGTGAGTTTCATCGGACACATCAGAACACAGCGAATTCGAATAGTCGTTTTCGGAAGTCATTTTACTTGCCTGCATGTGGCAATTAGAAAAATTTTAATTAGCATAAACATGGTCGGCGTCAGCCAGTTGCATGGGTCAATGAACATGCAGGTCTGATAAGGGTGCTATTGCGGATTTTGTCGGGGTCCACGGCAAATTAGGGGTGCAGTGAAGGCTAAGACAGGTATTGATCCCACTGGGCTATCGTTGGTGTTTCGTGAGGTCGCTGCCTTGTTCTCTAAGTGAACGACCTTGAGAAGGCCAATGGGTGCAGTCTTGTGCCTGCTATTTTTCTCAATAGCATAAAAGCGAGTGCCTTTCTGTCACTCTGAAGGTTCCCTTGTATGGTCGTTGTAGTGACGTTCGAACGCCGTCCACACGAACGTGATGATTCCTAACAAGGATGAAACAGTTGCACAATGCTTCCATAGTTTCTTAATGGTGAGTTGAGCGATGATATCACATGGTAAATTACTTCATGAAAAACGTAATCACTCGTCAAGAACTTTTTAGGTAAGGGATTGCATACGAGGCAAATGGACCCACAACGGACGCCTACGTGTGGTTAACTGCTGAGAACACGAGGTCCCGTCACCTTCGTTTGCTCTACCCGCAGTGATGTGGTCCCCAGGTAAGCGAAGGCTACTGCCGTATACGAATTCAGCAGTTGATGCACCGATATTGGGTTTAAAAGCTGGTCGCAGCTTCAGAAGAACGTTTGACAGCCTGTACCCAATTAGAACAGCCGAAGGCAGCGAGTGAAGTTTTGAACTACCGATGAAAACGCTCAATCATGCCGTTAAGGGTGGGATAATAGACATTTGTACGCGAGTGCTGACAACTCCAGAATGCGGGGCGTATCTCCAAACTGTTGAAATTCAAATCGTGCTCCGCGATCGGTCACCACCGTGGCAGGGTAACCAAACAAAGAAACTCATCTTTCTACGGGCATCTCCTGTAGCACTGGTTTCTACGCTAGCAAAAGGAATAGCTTCGAGCCAACGGATGAATTGGTCAGCGACAATGAGGAAGTACATAACTCTTCAACAGGGATAGGGAGGACCTACGGTGTTCATGTGAACACGTGAAAGGCGATCTCTTGATGTTGCAAACTGACCCAATGGAGCAACTGTGTGCTTGTTTACCTTAGCCTGTTAAAAATGAACGCAAGTACCGTTTATAAACAGCGTAAACGAGGGCTTATGGGTTCGTAAGAACACTAAATTGCGCATTGGTGCAGACGTTTCCTTGATCGGCTGGTGCCATAGAGCATGGTACAAAAAGACAGCGCACCTTCGGTCGGAAGTGCTGGTGATACCAAAATACACCGCTGGTGGGCGTGAATGGAAGCTGAATGCTACTGTGGCTTCTACTGGATGACCTGACTTGGCGAAAGATTCTATTGGACGACGAGAGTGTCGACGGCCCTGGTGTCTTCACCTTCTGAACCAATTCGTGAACAGTCGTACTCAGTGCGGCAACGGTCGCACCGGTTTCTGGGCGGGCGGCCTGATTGACTTTGGGTTCATAAGTCTCCCAATTTTTTATCGGAGATCTAGACGACAGAACTAAGACGCTCGGTGGTAGATACACAGACTCCCTTAATGTGAGATGGTAGCCTCTGAAGCCATATCTCTTTCAGGTAAGTCTCACCAATCGTTGAATCCCCTACCGAGGTTTTCATATGTCGTGGCAGGTGCAACGGTTTGCGGCCTCCTAAATCAGTTTCAGGCAGCATATTTATTCGCTGTTTAGTAGTGATTCCAAAACGACAAATGACGTCGGCACTAATTCGTTCGTAGGGGTTAAGTTTGTTAAAATCTAACATACTACATCTCATCGACCAAAGGAAGAGAGTGAACTGCTACTAAATAGTGCAGTATATTGTTTTCCGTAGTTAGCTTCGGCAAGACAAATGTGGATTCCAAGTGCGAAAACCAATCCGGCAGAAATAGGACGGGGAATGCATTAACGTCAGCGTCAAAAGCTCTAGATTATGCAAAGCTAAACAAAAAACCGACTAGAAGAAAAATTAAATAGGCAGCGAACTAGGGCAAAGAAATAAAAACTGTTAAAGTAAAACTAGATGCACTTAGGGTGAGATAAATTCACTGGGATCTACAAAATAAATTGTTGGAGTGGAAGGATTCACCGTTTAACAGTTGAGTTTCATTACGAATTGAATATATTTTGGTCGGTCTATCTGATTTGAGTCTACTGAAGTTGTTGAACTTCCTTGCGCTTTAGTGGCTGCATATTTGTGCCCGATTGATGATATTTGTTTCCAGGTACTCGCTTGAAAGTTTTGCATTCGGTTGGTCCAAAATGTGCATCCAGATGGAACTAATATCCTTACCGATCCTCATGGGCAGATATTAGTGAAAGAAGATCATGTGTCCTTGGTGAAAATTGTTTATTTCAATCAATTTCCTAGCAGAAATTTAGGTACTAAATTTTTTAATCTTGTTAGATTTTACTTCGTTTTTAGTCTGACCATCTTACTCGATCTCAGACTTCCTCCAAATGTGCCAGGTTTCGGAATCATGCTCTCCCTTCCAAAATGATCTGTCGAAGCTGTGACATGGCGAGGCTCTCGCTCATATTTTCACGCGTTAAGCATGTCGAAAAAGCAGAAAGTATGATCATATTTCTGCTCATGTCTAGCTTCAGCGACGTCCGCCTCGTAATGCCAGGCTAAGTGGTCCCATCTTGAAGCAAATCCGGAAATCTTAACTTGTCCATTCCGGAAAGTCTTGCAAGATGGAATTTATGAGAAACGGTGAGCTGATACTGCCAGTAAATCTGGAAACTAGAAAGGAAAATGGCTAGGATCATCAGCAAACACATTTACTTGTCTACAAGCGACAGAATGGATGCCCATCTGATTGGATCACTTTCCATTGATTTTACCGTCTGATTCTCCAACTCAATGTAACTCCCAACTTGGAGGACGAGGACCAAGCTTCGCCAAAGCATGAGTACATTTTTGACTGGAAATAAATGATTTTGTATGATTCGTGAGTCACGGGGAGTGCAAACTGCAGCACCACGGTAGAGCACAGCTACAGTGTGACGGAATTTTTGTATCCGGAATGTCTTTATCCCAATTTACGCCTTCAGGATTTTCCTAGCATTATTATTCGGCGCTCCCAGGTAACGAAGACAGGGGAAACTGGGATGCACCTAACGGCCACAAAGACTGAACTGTGCTGCCCCCAGATGCCAAATTACCGTTCTTGGTGATTTCAACGTCCACAACATGCAACGACCACTGCACAGATCGGTCACTTAGACCACAGAACGCGAAGCCGAGACTTTCGCCATAACCTAAAACCTTAGTCAACTGGTTGCCCTCCCTACAAGCACCCTCGATCATCTTGGCGATCGTTCACACACTCTGGATCTCCTCCCTTGAATTCATTTCCTGACCATACTCTAACACTACTTCTCTGTACATTCTGGGCTCATCGGACCATTATCTTATCGCATTTTCCACCTTTCCTTTGTTCCTTCCGCATGACTAAATCTAAAACCACCTTTTGGAGCTGCGTCTCTGCCGATTGGAATGATTTTCATGACCTTTGGAACGCTTATTGCTTTGTACACTTCTAATTTCACTGACTGACCTCTGATGCATACAAATTTGCATCCCACACATCGTCAAACCGGGTAACCCATGATCCTTTGATTGGATTAACGATGCTTCCCACTCTACTGTTTGGCTGAAACTCTGTGTATCGTCCGTGGCGCCACCCATCCAATCCAACATCCCGAAATCATTTTGGTGTAACCCAGGGGCAAACCCCTGATTGTTGTACAGAACGCTAAAGATCACTTCGTACATTACAAACCTGAACGATTAGCCCCCTTCGCCACTGGTAGCCGATCATCTTCGTCCCTTGCAAAGGCGATATCCCGTAATTTCCACCATTTCAATTTTCCTCTCATCCATAATTCCTCTGGTTCTCGGGCATGCAGCCCGCTTGACAAAGCGGAAGTTTTTGCCTCAAGCTCGACTCTTTCTGTCAGCCCTTCTCCTCCGCCAGCTCTGTTTTTCTTCTCGTTATAATTACTGGAAAGATGCCCCAAGTTCATCCCAGTCTGACTGTTCCCGAACCTGTTGGTCCGGACGACATTCCTCATCGTGCCAAAAAAAACGTGCACTCTAGAGTCAGCCCCTATGTTACGCTAAGTTTTTCCCTTCCTCTTTTAACCAAAGTGCTTCCTGCTATTCATGGAAGAAGGCAATTATTTGCCCCATTCCAAAACGTGGATCCCCTTCTCACCCGGACAGTTATCACCATTACTTGTGTGGTTTCGAAACTATTATCTCCGACCAGCTGCGTTCATCCTCCAAACGAGAGGGCTTGCAGTGGCCGCCAATATGGATTTCACTCGCCTCATCCAACTGTCATCTCACATTCCTGGTGGGCTGCACTTGTTAACCACAGAGAAACTCATCTGGTCTTGATGGACAATTCTTAAGCATTCGACCGCGTGTGGCACGAAATTCTGCTGACAAAACTGTCTTCGATCGTGTTCTATTTGGCTCCCTTATTCTGGATGTCATATTTCCTAAGCAAGCGGATCATCTCCGTCCCAGTCGACGGGGTTCTTTTTCAGCCGATCTCTGCGGATCCCAAGGGTTCTATGCTTGGGCCCACCCTTTCCCTTCTATTTAATGATGATCGCCTCACTTCATCCTTCACTATTTCTCCGTTAATACCAATCTTCATTGCACTCTTTCCTACTCAACTGCCCGCCAAGCCATTGACAAAATCGATCGGGATCTCAATGTTCTCCCTGCATCACTTGCTCCCGATGCCGGACGATTATCTATCTGGGGTTCTACCAACTATGTCTGCCTCAACCCTCCTTTCTGTCTCACTCAAACATCTCCCTTATTCTTCCCGGTTAAATTTTGACTGAGGTTCCCATCATTCCACTGAATCTGTCATTACTGGGCTTGCCCATAAATCCCCTTTTACGGTGTACCTTTGTGTTAACACTTGCTTCTCGTATTGCGCGCAAAGTTGCTTTCCCATTCCGCAACAGACAGTTTAATACTCGTTCAACTTCTCCCTTTAGACAAAGTTCAAACCCACCTGACACTTGAATAGTGCAATCATGTGTGAGACGCAGCTTCGCCTGAAGCTCTTTTCTTCATCCGGTTCAACGAAAAGTCATTCGGCTGATCAGTGATCACTCCCTGAACTCAAATCTGCAGTCACTCGCTGATCACTGAGTAATCGCTTCATTATTTCTTCTCTATTATCATTATTTTGGTTTCTGTTCTTCAGAACTCCTTTCTTTCTTTCGATATTCTGATATTTAAGCAGACAGTCATCCTTATCAAGCCTCCAGTTCTAGATGTCAATTATTTTAACTTCAGACATCTTTTCGTCCCAGCAAAGCAAAGATCTGTAACGCTTCCGCATACGGCTTTCCCAACATCTATAGTCTCCTTGTTTTCAAAACCAAAATCAACAAGCTGAATTTTGCTTGAATGTTCCCCATTGTCCAGCCACTAAGTCTTTCGATGATGGGGTTTGCCCCATTTTATAGTAAATCACATAGGATAATCAAAAACAGACCTTTGGCCGACGCAACAGATGCCTCGAATTTGCGAATGTCAATCGATCCCCCGGTAAGTAAATCTGACCAACTCACTCAGTTCCCTCAAAGAACGAGAAATCGACTTCGAGCTAATCCAGTAGTGCAACAGCACCCTACAGTTTGAACATGCAAACACCATCTCAAACATACCTACACTATCGTTTAAACGATCGGGAGAAAACTGCAGCTTACTTGGGTCTTCATTTAGTAGCACAAAGTCATCCGCGTGTTCTTCATCAAACAGATTCCCGTTTGAGCAAATATCGACGCCACTATTCTCACATGAGGATAGGGCTGTCTCCATAACCGCCTTATTGACGAAAATGGAAGAAGGCGTAGCACTTTTTGTGGTTAACTCGGGCGAAAGACCGCCGTAACTGGGCCAAAGACTGGACGATGGGGAATAAAACATCAGAAAATTACCGAACTTGAACATCGACTGCATTTTAATTCCCCCTGGGGAGGAAATGCAAACAATTGTGATCGATACTTCATTTATGTATAGACAAAACGGTTTAGCGCGCCACCGCTTAGGAAAGATGCCACGCACACTGAAAGTTAGATCGACTTAGCACAAATTAATCTTCAAGGTGTGCTCGCCTTTGGGGTTGATTCCAATCGACCGATTCACAAAATGACGATTGTGCGAAAAAAATTTAGCTCGAGGATGAATTTTGTTCAAGTGGTGCGTCCATGATAAGTTGAGAAAAACAAGTGAGAAGTCGAACTTCTTGATAATTTGAATTGATTTCATCCCGAATTTCGCGAAACTTCATGAAGTGAATCATAAGATGCACGATAACAAAAACTCCAAACACCCCATGATACAAACATTTCAGTCTAATTCACTTCCAAGAGATAAACTGACAAAAACAACGGATGAAAAAAGAGGGCTAGATTAGAGACAAAGAAGGGAAATAATCACTGTCAATTACAAAAAAAATTATCATCGGGGATTTAGTGGTTACACCAGAAGACTGGCAAATATATAGTGGCAGCTTATTTCGAAGACCAACTAAGTGCGTACATAAGCCAACTTTTTGGTATTCGGATGAAGCTGGGGACATACGATGCCATTCGATAGCCACCTAGTGAAAGCAACGCTTGTAATGAACGAATATGGGCCGGCGCGCTGCCATCTACTTCACGAATTCCGTACTGGCTAGCCACATCAGAAACCAGAACCACATCACCGGAACGGGCCAGTTTCTCATTATCCGACTCAGCAGCGAGCGCTGCCACAACGCGACCGGACAAGTCAGGAGATTCGGCTATTGCGATGAAGTACGATGAGGGGGCGAGAATAAAGTCCATATCAAAAATGGGGGAATTTGATGTGTGATCAGGTTTGCAAGATATGCCACGTCAGATATTAGTCTGTAAGGCATAATCAATCTGCAATGTGAAAACTTCAAATCTCGGAGAACAAATCATCAATTTCTATGAGCAAAGCAATCGCAACGCCCTTGAAGGGACGGACGGGATGCGATAGCTAAACGAGATTTCTAAACGATTCTGAAAGAAGCAACCGATTAAGTCGATCGCACAGAGGGAAGCTTGAATTTGTAAAACGGCTAAGATGTTCTGATAAAAAGGAAATTCGGACCAGGACTTCTGGTGACGAAGTTTGACCGGAGGTGGTTAAGTCGATTAAGTATCTGCCTCTGAAGGGGTCAGAGATTTGAGTCCCAGATCTGCTGATCACTTTGGTGGTAGACGGCAACTCGCTGTGTCCGGTCCATTACCATGCCTGACCTAATGTGATCTTACGTCGTTCTATGCCACTCCAAGTTCTAGGGTCAGGATTGCCGGTTCCCCACCCATAGTGTAGTAGGCCCTAGTCGTTGTGAGATGTCCTTTGCACTCCGCTCATGCTTTAAGTATACCATAAAAAGGCCAGAATCACAATGGTGTTGAGGACAATTTTTCCACATCCTTACAGCTTGTTTGCTATAGCCAATGGTTAATGTCACAGCTCATACGCAGGAGCGAAAACATTACAGAACATTACGAAGATATAAGTCTAACCATGATAGATAAAATGTCAAAAATTCTTGTGCAATAGCGGTTTACATCGTTTGACTGGCCTCTTTAAATTTCTGTCCTGTAAATGACAAAAACCTTATCTCGTCTTACAAAATTTTTGTTATATCACTAGTAAGAACAAATCTATTGACAACCACAATGTTTTGTCGGATCGTCAATTGTTTATGACCAGCCTCTCAAGAAGTCAAACCGTTGAACCCAAATAAAAATGTTTTGAATCTCGGCTGCGTAACTGCCACTTCCGGTCGACCTACGTAGGTGACTTTGTATCCACATTCGGACTGGTAAATCACAGGCGAAGAAGAGTACATCGGTGGAGTCCGTAAGTTCTAAGCTAGAGAGGATTTTTGGTTGAGTGGCATAATACGTTTTGCCGACGGATCCTGAATGTTTTCCCGGCGTTTGAGCGGTGTCATCAATCATAAGCGACAGACATTATGATCTTCATTAGCAACGGTCGACGAGCTGACAGGACACTAGCATAAACAACGATAAGTTCGTACTTACTAATAATGCAAACATTAAGTTTCACGTAATTTGCAAGACAAATAGCACAAAAAATGGTCAGGTCAGCCGAGGGAAGCCACTGCTGCGAAGACAGAAACTTTTGTATGTAATGAAGCGTAGCCCATCGCATGAGTTATGCGACTGTATATATTTTTTCAACCACATGCATATAACACGAGAGTTATGAAAGTACACAAGTTGGCGAACAAGCTCGTTTTCAGTGATTCGTACTCATGCCATTACATCACTACATATATATCTTGACAAAATATTTTCACTATAGGAAGGATTGGATTAGTCATTTACAAATATGGGTGGGGAAGCGATTTGTGGTTATAATTGTTTTGTTGTCTAGGGTTTGTATTGGGACGGAGGGTGGGCCAAGGGAGTTGAAGCGCAAACACAAATTGTTCTTGAGAACAAAGTGGAGGATTGTGAAGACGGATTGCGACAGCTTCCGCAGTGCTCAAGAGGCGACACTTTGCCAACCTGGATTGTTGACCTCTGACCTTATACAGGGTCCGGAAAGCTTGCGTCACATTCACGGTGTGGTTAGTCTGTGCTAGATGTGAAACCACTGCGCTATTAAGCGACTTAATTGTTCCAGTGCCTAACCATGCAGGGTGGTGCACACGGACGCGTCCAGACAAGCGCCTGGTCGTGAGGCCGATGTACATTGTCCCACAGGAATATGTGAATGAATAGATACAAAACGAGGCTGCAGAATCAGGGACTTTGTCTTTCAACCATAATGACACTACGGGGTGGGATTTGAACAGGATACGAAGCTTGGCTGCGTAGAATGTCTTATTGATAGCGCTAGTCAGTCTTCGTCGTGCTATTTCTGCTAGCGTGTCACTTTTGAATGGCAGAGATATGCATACTGGCTTTCTCTCCACCGTCGCCCTCCTAGGAACTTCCTGTTCTGTCTCCAACATCTTGTCGATTAATCTAATTGGGAAACCATTTTCAGTGAATACTCTTCTGATCGTCTGCAGTTCAGCTTCAAGAGTATCTTCTGTGCATATTCTTTTTGTCCTGGCAATCAGATATCTAATTAAGTTCCTCTTCACATTAAGAGGTACAAAGCTGTGGAAGTTGATGTCTTGTCCATTCCATGTGGCTTTCCTGTGTACTGATCGCCGAATTGAGCCGTCTTCTCGACGACTTAGTCGTACATCTAAGAAAGCTATTTAACTGTTCAGCTCCATCTCTGTTGTGAATTCCACATTTGCGTGAGCCGAGCTGGACATATTCAGCAGTTGTTTAGTTTTCGTCGAGGGGTTGAGTACACAGAAGATATCATTCACATAACGTTTGTATAGGTAGAGCGATTGTATTGACGACTCGAGTGGTCCACGTTCCAGCTTTGCCATGAAAATGTCAGCTAGTAGCGGACCGAGTGGGGATCCCATTGCTACGCCGTCCTTTTGACGGTAAATTTGATTATTGAATTTAAATTGGACGTTGTAGGTACAAAAGAACAATAGTTGTTTCAAGTCTGCTATCGGAAGACTTGTCGCTAAGCCATTGTTCTCCATGTAGTCACAGAGGTATTCGATTGTCTCCGTGATCGGAACGTTGGTAAGAAGGGCGGTGACGTCTAAAGAAAGCATCCTTCGTCCCTTCATATTTAGTTCTTTCACGGAATCGATAAGCTCAGATGTGACTTTGAGACTATGTTTTGCTACCTTCTGTCTAACGGGTTCCAGTAACCTAGCTAACCATTTTGCCACAGCATGGTACGGCGAATTGCACATGTCAAGAATAGGCCTCATAAGTACTCCATTTTTATGTAATTTGGGTAGGCCGTACAATCTCGGGATAGTAGTTATGAAAGCGATATACGCCGCAACCACAATGACCCACTGCACTAGTGTGGTCGAACCACCGAGCATGACCCTAGAATTTTGATTTGTACAAGTTCGGGTGGTCCCGAGTAGCACGATAACGAACTGTGATTCATCAAAGTAAGCGGCGGCGATACGATGTGAATCGTATAGTCCACTTGAACGCCTTGGAGAAGACCGGAAGAGCAGGGCCCACACACACTCCTCAGGCTACCTGGATTGGTTTTTAAGTTGTTGAACTGGAACAGCATACGACATATTGCATTACTGAGAATCGTTTTGCAAGGTAATTGCAGGAAGCACATCGCAATCACTTCCATCCGTAGACAGCTTCTCCACAACGCGAAATGCGAAATGCACTGCACTAAACTGCGAATAACGGGGACTCTGTTGTCGCATATACAGACACCAACGATTGTGATAGATTCAAAAATTGTCTGTCAATATTCCTTAGATCCTAGAACTTGCAATGTATAAAGAAGCATAGGCAAATACATCGGAATTAATCGCAGATGCCTCTTATCTCATCTGTTTGTAGACTGCAATAAGGCCAGCTAAACAGGGCTGACCTTGGTGGTTTAGATAAACGCATATGAACATGAGGAACGACAGGTTACTGGAACGTGAAAATTTCCTAAGCACACTTGGAAGGGTATTAGGATTTATCTTAGTTTGGTTTTCAAAATTGACAACAAGCTCATCTGTCCGGAAGAAACATAATTTAACGAGTATCCTACACACGATTACGCTTGTATCCATAGGTAATAGATGATGTGTTAACGAGAGTCTGATAATGACGGTTAATCAGAGACAGAAAAACCTCATTTTAGGGAGGTTCTTCATTTTACACGCTGACGTTGTAATTGACTTGGAGATGCAGTGAATGAGGAATAACGAAATCTTTTGGCACCATAATGCAGATGATAAGTGTTGCGTAACGCGGAAAATGTGAAGAGGCGCCCGCTCTATTTCGCGGTCGCTATCTTCGATTCAAATCAGTGAGAAAGACCAAGTCGAGCAGACAAGAAGTTCGTTTATTAATCGAAATTAAATAGCTTACATTAGTCTTCGATGAGCAACACTCACTGATCAATTATTCTGTCGGCTAATTCGGTTCCTCAGCACTCATCGACTTTCTCATGTGGCGTTTTCGCTCCGTTTATCGACTGGAATAGCCAGTGCGAAGTCGCCTCAGTTGTATTGACTTCTGATCCGGTTAGATTTTATGACGAGCCAATACCCGATATCTTTACAATAATAAACTGATTAACAGCCTCGGTCAATTTAAAATTTCGTGTTAAAGCTTTTCCAGTGTTTTAAACTAATCAAAATCACCATTTATATGATGCTTGTTACATGAGTTTGGGCTATATATATATATATATATATATATATATATGTATATATATATATATATATATATATNAAATTTCGTGTTAAAGCTTTTCCAGTGTTTTAAACTAATCAAAATCACCATTTATATGATGCTTGTTACATGAGTTTGGGCTATATATATATATATATATATATATATATATGTATAGAAGCAGGAAGTAGTATCTGGATGCGTGAACAAAATTTGCCCGGGAGCACACGACGATATATATGCAAGCTAGAGAATGATGTTCTTTCTCATAGCTTAGGTTCAACAGAATGCTATTGAGCTGTTGGCTAAGTTTGACGATTTCATTGCAAACGTACTTGCATGCTTTCGTCTGCTTACGCTGCTCATCTTATCGTCTTTAGTCGGTTGACTGGCTGTTCCAGTGAGAGAGATAGGGCAGAGTCACAGGCTAGTTGTTCATTATCGATTACGGCTATTGTGTCGTGGGCTGAGTCTGCTACTGTACCCACTGGTGTGTACTAATAGGTCCTTCGATTGCATTGGCAAAAAAACGCGGTCCGCGTCGATGTTTTTATTTACAGATTTTTCTGAGGAATATCAAGCTTCCAAAAATTCCTTCGAGTGTTTTGTTCTAGCATAGACGATGACTTTCACGTTTCCAAAGCTGAGTTCGTATCTTTCGTCATCTTCATGGATCGTGATTAAGGAGAACACATCGTGTCTTTCTTTCGCCAACCGGTGCTCATGAATCCATTTAGTTCCCATTTGTCCAATGTATTGCTTTTCACGGTTTTCGCAGTCAATTTGACAGACGCCGTTAGTCTGATTTCTGTTTGCTGTCTGTTCTTCCGTCTTAGATAGAGTCTTCCGCAAGGTTTTGCTCGATCTATGAGCTGCTTTGATTATATGAGGCTTGAATAGTATTGTTGATTTCCGAGATACTCTCGATTACGCAAGACAATCAGTTTTCTGGTTTGTTTGGTAGTTGTCCCTCGATAGTGCCTTTGATTGGTGCCTTGCGTTACGAAGTGTCGGTTGTAGTCACTGTATGAGAACATTCGAAAGCTATTTTCCTGCATATTCTACCTTACTCTGTGTTGCAGTGCTCTTTTGAAGTCTCTTGATACATTTTCTCCTGTGACGGTTTGGTTGATTATTGAAACTGTAAAATTTGGTCCATGTGTGCATTTTTGCTGGATGCGGACGCATTCGGCGCCGTGACGAAAACATCTAGAAACGGTGGGCGTTTACCACGTTCTATCTTCAGGGTGAACCTGATATCCGTGAAGACATCTGAGGGTTGGCCGTACTTCAGATCGTTTGATGACAAAGAACATTTTGTCCACATAGAGTAGCCAGAGTTTCGGTCTGATTTTCAGCAGAACGGTTCTCACCACTTGTTCCACCACGGCTTCCGCAATGGTGCCGGGCATTATTAAATCCATTATTTTATTTTTTAGTAGTAGGAGATTGAATGTTTACATGAAATAATTCACCATGTGATATCATCGCTCAAATCACCATAAAGAAACCATGGAAGTACTGTACAGCTGTTTCATCCTTGTTAGGAATCATCAGCAGTGCATATCCACCGCGCCCGAACTGGGACGCGAACACGAACAAGGACGAACGATTGTGAGTCGAACGCCTTAGCCATTACGCTACCGGACAGGCTGTGAACGGTTTGTTCAACTTCACCACATGATGTTGCACCTATCCGTGACTGATTTGCACGGTTACTGTCCGTTAGTTCACAGCTCGCTGTGAGCTAACGGACAGTGACCGTGCAAATCCATTATTGTTCCTTCGAACTTGAAGTAAGTTTATAAACAGCTCTACCAATTCCTGGTCCCATTGGCGTTCTTCGAGAAGCTTCTGTAGTGTCTGTCTCGCCAAATTGAAGGGTTTTGATGGGAAGAGTGATACGATATCGAGAGGACACTAATTCTTCTTCTTTAATGTTTGCTCATTGAAGTTTTTGAGGAAATGAAGAGCATTTTTGAATTCTGAACACGTCCGATCCGTGTGTATCGGAGACAATCAGGGCAGAGTAATTCACGTGTAATAGAGGTGGAGAAGGGCTTTATGCCTGAACGTCCGGCTTACGGAATGATCGAAAGACCGAAGTGTTCGAATAAGGTAAACAAATCTTCGGCGAAAAATCCAGCCATGAAGTTTCACATACGAACGGCCTAGCGGTTGGCTTCCTAGATTTCCAGACAACCTCTGCAACCGAAGGTGGAGCTGTGGGAAGAATTTCGAGCTAACCAGCATGAAATGTACCAATTAGGCGAGGAATTTCCGTCAATAACACATTACATGACCATCAAAATAACCGTGGGTAAATCATGTCGACGTTCAAATCAGACGAATTATAAACGCTCTACGATAAGGGCGAAAGTGAGCAGTTGGCGATGCAAATGAGGACGCGCTGCACTCTGAAAATTGGGTGGATTATACGTAACAATCGGTGAAAATCATACAGGATGCTTTCCTCGAGTCTTGAAGATGATCTGTAGATGGGTCTTCGTTTTATGACCAAACGCATCTTCAGGATAACATGTCAACTCAGAGGCCAGATGATCTGCACAGTCGAAGAAGTTAACCACATACTGAGTTTGGCAAAGGTTGAACGCCAGCAGAGCGGGATATTCCTAGACCCAAGTGAGCGAAGTATTGGTATTATATGATGCATCTCTTAGCTGTGGCGAATTTCCTTCCACGTGAATAATTTTCGTTATCTTGTTAACCTCAAGTAAAATTACCATAACTAAGGTAGTCAGAGATGAAAATTGGTAACAAATGACTTTTGAGAACATATTAACCGTACACCTAAAAGGAGTTGGCAGACGACGGCATCATTTCTGGCAAGTTAATAAGCGCATTAAACGAACGCCTGATTGATGAAGTACTAAGCGGTTCTGTCAAGGATCATCTTGTGGACAATGGGAGCACATTTACGTGCAAGTCACAATCACGCGATATGGATTGGAGCCCAAGATGAAGTCGCTAAATGATTCAAACTGCGTTTGCCATGTCCCTTAGATAAGCGGTGATTTAGGTGAGAAGAATCGAAAGCAAACCAAGCCAAACTTACAAAATCTTCCGGGAAACATATCCTTCGAATGCTTGAGCATTTGTTCCGTGCGAACCAAGCCAGGCCAAAGGCTGATCACACTGACTGGAGTTCCACGACGCTTAAGTTCAATGCTGAAATCCGACACCATACGGTCGTTGGCAGCTTTGCCTGAGGGAGAAATGAGAGTTTACCAAATTACGTCACATTCCGCATGTTAACATGTGCTTTATAAAGACTATCCGTTATGCTACACCGATGCCTAACCCGTCATTAAAAGCCAAACAGGCACCGCGTAAACCTGGTTCACATGAGTTTCAAGTTATCATTTGCAATACACATTAACCAAGCATACCTGCACCCAACCGACACAGAAAAGAGGACGCAGTAAATGACTACCAGTCAAGCACACCTATTCTCCCTGGATTACACTGGATTCGGTCAATGTTGTGGCGTTTCAACTTGAGGGTTGCCGGGTCGAGTTATTTTACAGCATCTCCAACGAACAAGAAGGCGTTTGAGAAACAGGCCAAATTTGCTTAAATAGATGAGATTCTACCCAATTTTGCATCCCAAAAGTATGTGTCTGTGCCCTGGTAGGTGTATGCAAGCCATGGGCAACGGATTTTCATTGTGAACCCAATTAGCTCCTTTCAGCTAAACAAAAGTTGACTGAAGAAAATACGATGGTCCTTTGTTTTTACCCCTACCTGAATTTTATAAAAGCCAGTACTGTGATGTTTGGATGGGAAGGCCACGCATCCTCATCCCATTATCGGGTCTTTATCGATGCGCAGCTTGAAAATGGACGCAGGCAACTTATTGGTTAACAGGAACCAGGAATAGAACTAAAAGCATGCGGATGTATCCATATGAACCCAAAACTAGAGAGCAATGGTCCACTTGGGTCAACTGCCCGAAAACGGAATCCGCGTGGTCATGTGAACAAACTCATTGATTCCCTGAAAAGTGAACGTGTGGTCTAGCGGTGGTCGCATAGGGTTTGGGGTTGAAATTTCAACTGAACGATTATTTACTTCAAACAATACCTTAAAAAACAATACCTGCTGCCTCAGATTCGCTAGGATTGGTCTCACAACAACGAGACACCCTCATACGCAACATGAACATAGTCAAACAAAGTAACGTTGGAATGGGTGTTTGTGCATATCATGCAGTGTTTGAATGCAGAACCTGAGGATATAGACACAGTAGAATGGGGCCGGATTTTTAATATCTACAACAGCATAACTTAACAGAACGACCTGGAGACCTTAGACTGGGGAATCGTACTGAACAGAGCGCAAAATTCAAACGTTTAGCCGCACCTGCGATTGAAGAAAATAAAGGGAGAAAGGGAAAAGAAAAGAACAAAAAACAACAGCGCTTCACTAATGACCGGCCAAATACTTGCCACACGTCAGGGAAGCTTAGAAGGATGAACAAATCAGCCAGTCAGAAGATTTGAAGATTGCATAACTTGATCGAAAAAACAAAAATCTTCTATAAGGTCATTTTCAAAATTATCGCCAGTTTCAAAATATCGTGTAAAGCAACAGTTCTCGTTCGAAAGCTACACCACAAGTAATTTTGTTGAATCAAAAATGACGGAAGAAGTTCCCGCAACATAAAACGCGATTAATTACTAACAGCCAAGTCCCAGAGAGACAGTACCAAGACCCTGGTTGTCAACTGCCGTGCATAGGTTACGTTGCGAACAGACAACCGGAAGTTAACAAAAGATAGACTGCCTATAACCAAGCGGATCGCACAGGACAAAAACGAGATAGTCGCCGGTCAACTGTGAGAAATACAAGCCAACCAGTGTCGACAGTCCGTCGCTGTGACGAAACAACCTTGGTTGATCAGATTAAGATGGTTGCAAGTGAAGCGAAACAATTATGAGGGGTGGTTCGGAAAACTACCGAGATCAGTGATTTTTATACAGCTTGCATTTATTCACATCTTTATGTTTAAGTGTACTGCATTACAATTAAGATGAATCAGAGAAAATTTTGCCCTGGTATGGAAACCACTTTCGAACCTCCAGCAGCCGGTATAAATGAGCCTACGTATGATTCATAACGATGATTCGTGGAAACACTTCCGTCAGTCAGTCAGTCAGGGCCAGACGTTAGAAAGGGGATACGGTCTCACGTGTCGACTTTCTTCGGAGTGGTGCCGTACAACAATGAAATATATTTTTTTCGGAAGTAACGACCCGACTCATAATCACTGACGCTTAACAGGTATTCGAACCCGATACTCTCCTTTACAATCATTCCTCATATTGTAATAATCATGGACACTCGTAGTGATTTTAATGAGACTAAGGTTGAAAGTAATTCAGCGGTGCACCGGTTTGGAGACGACAAGTAATGTCAGGTACGCATACCTACTAAGCAGGAGCTACCGAGATAATGACGTGATATTAAAAGAGCAGAGCAACGCAGTGTGAGCTTAACAATGGAACAAACAGCTGAAATGAGCTAAGTGTATAAACTTCTGATGTCAGCTTTTGTTACCATTTCGGATGGAAAACCCGCCTCGAGATTTTGCGTTTCTGTTATCTAAAGCTCAAAATTGAATTTGTGCGTCACGAAATTCCTTGAAATTGAACTGTAAAAAACCTCCAAATTATGCGATGGTTCGAGCTAGAGAGAATTGCCCTTTTCTCGAATGAACAGTACGTCAGTTATTAGGAGAACAAAATCCCAGTTGTCAATTTTTTTCTAGCAGGATAGTTTGCCGTGTTCAAGACAGTCACGTAAACGATATTAGCAATGATTAAAATCTCTAGAGATGATAGAAAGTAAGGAGTCTATATGACCAGATAGTTTCAGTGTGAACATAGTGATAAACGAGGAAACCCCATTCAAAGAACAAGATGGTCCAGCGTAAATGCGGGTGGCAATTGTCGACCGATGTTTTCTGAGAAAAAAGCGATTTCCATTCCGCAGACAGGCACAAATTCTGATTCTGATTCGAGGAAAAATATTCATTTTGTTGAATGGAATCATGAGCGTTGGATGAATGTCAAACGACAACACCACCACCTCGAATTCGTTAATAACACAAAAAATGCACGCGGCGTAGGTTAGTGATCGAATTCTAATAGGATCAATAATCTTCCAACGAAGTCAGATTTCGTGATGCAGAATGATCGTAAGATTGGGAAATTCACGACCTACTTTAGGCATTTTCTTATCAGTGAGGGTCCACCGGTCGAATGATGGGGCCAAGTATTTTTTGTGGTCGGTAAGACTTGAAGCAAATTGCCAGTCTGTGCGGTATCCAGTTCGAACACCTTTCGGTTAATTCGGAACGGTGGCTCCAGCAGAGCTGATGGCCAGAATATTCGACTTGAGTGCCTCTGCCATCACTGTCCATAAAGGAGGCGGAGTCTGTGACTTTAGTTAATGGCGGCCATGACTATCAAGTCACAGTGCTACCGGCGGAAGTTTGTGGTATTTTATGGAGAGCGTTTTCCAGGTGACCCGACGGCCCCATACTTAACGAGCACAACCTTACCTTTTTCACGGCTAACTTTCAAGGTGGTGGCCCTTGTCTAAATCGCAAGCCGCGGACAGCCGGTCAGTATAAACATCTGCACATATCTCTGAGCATGGTGAACATGAACCGGCAGAACTGGTGTTATTGATATCCATCAAGTCATTTTCATCAAGTTCGATCCTCTACTCCCGAGAAATTGACACTTTTTTAAATGACGCTTTTGTCAAGTTGTTTTTAGTACAGTGATTGCGCTGATTTCTTTTCAGCGCATTTACTTAGTGACATACGTCCCGTGGAATTCTACACTATTTACCTGAAACAATAAACATGAGATGAACAAAATGTGTCCGGACAGTGGGCATCACATTTTCTCAAAACAGCCTCCAATGGTTTTGCAAAGCTCCAGACGTTAAAACTACTTAGTGATGAACAGACCTCGTCGAAGCGGGCAGCACTCGAAATATTTTAATAAAGACCTTTCACTGGACCTTTCAAACACTTATATCCGGCTCCACGCATAATGAATTAGAATTTAAGGACGGTAAAAAATTACACTTAGCTAAGTCGAGGACCTGAGGTGAATGCCCAACCCGCCTACTGGATACATTTTTCCGACGAAACTTCTACAGCTGCAAGGGACCGGCGTGAATGAACGTTGTCATGAGTGTGCCAAGGTATCTGGCTCTTACGACAGGCAATGGGTGGTATACCGGTTTATAACGACTAAACTATGTCACCTTAACGGAACACTTGCGGCATGATCACTCTTGGTTACAAGAACGGACATTATTTACTTGGCCGCAGCGCGTTCTCGTCGGGATTTTAGGGGCTACACAATATTACCAGGGGTTCATTTAGTTAGTCATCGCTTGGTCTCGGAGCCGTTATTATTAGGCTCATGACTCCCGACGGATGGCCGATGACGCGCAAATGGGAAGTGGGAGAACTGCCATGTGTGGTGAACTCTCTAGATTGTTTCTTCTCCTTCCTCTTCATCATTCATTACCTTCATCCTTCACCAAGTTTTCGAAGGCACATAATCTGTATTCAGATTTGCGCGATAAATATTATATATATATATATATATTTCACAAGTGAAATTATCTACAGCGCAGGTTGCATAATAGAGAAATCTGAAGGCCTACATTAGCAAAACCAAGCGACACTAGTGCCACACGATGGAGAAACGGACAGAAGCATAACAACCCAGACCATGTGGAACTAGCCGCCCCAGTCATACATTGATTAATTTACGTTTGATAACGAATCTGGATAGAAACGTCACAATAAACATATCACAATTCCGTGTACCCCTCCATATTTTTTCTTCAAATACATATGTGTACATGATATATATCAATATACGTGACTCCTTACCGCAAACAGTAGTATATCACCAACTCCAGAAAAAATTCCGCAGCATCCAGTCATCGGATGTTTTAACTGATTTGATCGAGCTCCGTGTTTACTGTCATAAATTACGTGCTGCGATACGCTACTGCCGGAACGTTGTGAGTTGAAATCACTGATCAAAACCTACACAAGAATGTGGTTCACAA
>LUCM01000764.1:7966-18587 GCA_008360955.1 Fasciolopsis buskii | reverse complement strand
GTAACGATCACCTCAAGAGCAAGATGCCTCTGTGGCTCCACCAATTCTTCATTGCAAACGATCTTATAACACAACTTCAATACTGCATTTATATAGGGCCAAAGATACTTGTACGCTGCATCCACAAAATCCACCAGCGCCTTAAGCATAACGTCGTCGTCGGGATCAGCTTCAATTGCGTTGGATATAGCTTGAAGAGTCATCGGAACAAGCTCTTTTAAAGCTTATAGAACGGAATTCTCGGTAGCGTTTTGTGCAATAAACGCCGCCAAAGCACGTACACCAGAAGCGCGCAGTTCTTAATGCGACGGATCAGCGATTGCACGACCCAGAAACTGACCGATTATAGGCAGGCTACTTGCTTGCTGGCTACCGAATACACTCGAGACTGCAGCGAATAGGTGGCACGCAACTTCTCGCAGACCGATGTCAGTGGAATTCGAAAATTCAAGAAATTGAAGGAACTTAGGCCATTCAGAATTGCCATTATCGTCGTGTTGCATTCGAGCTAACTCAGCAGCAAGGTCAGCAATTTTCCTTCTCATTATGTTTTCTGTTTCGTGAACAACGCCCAAAAGGAACTGTTGCTTCGCAGCCACTTTTGTTTCATCAGGTAGAGCTTCAAAAGCCGATGTGTAATCGTTCACCAGCAACCGCCGACCCAAAATAGCTGCCATGTGTCGAGACTGACTAGGGACACCGTTGTCGCTGATTGTCTGAAGGAGCAGGGTAAAACGTGAAGAACTAGGAATTGCATCATAAGCAGCCTCAGCTTGTGTCCTTAATTCGTTATCCGTGCTCTGAAGCTGAACTAACAAGTTTTGGAAGTCTGCGTGTTCCCCCATTTTTGGACTGGTGACGGTGAATCAACCAAAAGCCACACGCAACCGCACCTGGCGAACCTCACAAAATTTCGAAATCACCTTGAACTCTCGGCGGAGTTACTTTTGGTTAATTTTGGATAGGTGGCATAAGGAGTTTTAATCAGTACTTTTGTAAATATATGGTGCCCAGCCGTTGCCCTTTACTGCACTGCTAGCACTTCGTCGCGCTTAGTTCCAAGTGCATGTTACTTACCGACATACCACTCCGTCACAGTGCAGCCATGTTAAGTCCAAAGGCAAATGTCCGGCCTTGTAGCCAGACGGGTGCCAATTGAGAGTTAATTGTGGATTTGGATGTATGGTTCACAGTTCCTGCATAATTACATACCCACAACTCATTTATTTATGTCCATTGCGCCCACCGACGGAGTGGACGTCAAAATGATGAAATCCGTAATTAACTTCGTCTTTTAGTGCCAGAGTCTTTAGCAACGTTTGAAGCACTACTCGGACCAGTGAGGACTGCAGAGTTCTTTGGCGTGTCTGATTAGATTTCTGTCCTACGTAAGCTCCATTTATCTCACCAGAAATGATAGGATAGTGAGAATGGATAACCTATCACTTGAAAAAATGAACCAAGCGAGACTCAGGGTGATGAGGCTGGTATAGACGGCGGTGCCCGGCGAAATACTGCAGGCAAGAAATTGAGAAATAAAACATCTATTGTGCAATTTATGTCCAGTGATTATTAAAGACTTACTGTGCTCCGGGGGCCAAAATGTGCGCAAGAGTTGCCAGGCATATATGAGCATAAAATAACCTTGCTCAGTGCTCACCCAATGACAGAACTGATAAATGCCTATAGTTACAGCATGAAAGGTCACATGCACACTTTGCATATCCTAGCAGCTGTAAGAGACCATCACTGGATCGTAAAGGAGAAAAACGCCGTGGGAAGAATAATAGCAGACTCGCGAACTGCCGCAGAATGACTTTTTTGGTGTCATCTTAGGTGCAACAAAAAGAGCCAAGTGTTTCAAAGCGTAAGGCATTTTGCACCGTCTCTGAAAATTTCACATGGCTGATCGCTGTCTCTGGTCTGGGAAAACCGCTTTATACTGAAATAATATTATGCTTTTTGAGGTTTGCCAAGAAATACGTAGGTTACGTGAGCACATTGAACATTGGAATAAACTTCATTGGAATATTTGTTTGCTTATTAGAAGTGGATTAATAAAAAACAGTAATGATGTCTATTTCTTGGGTTTTGGAAGCACGCGCTGGGGCACGATGAAAATGTGACGACGAAACAATAACGAACGACGAGGCCAAATGTTAGAAAAAAACACACGCATCAAGCCAATGAGTAGGGCAAAAAACATGACTCCCCTCTGCCAAATTCTCGGCGGGGACTATTAACAACTCAAGACGAGACAATGAAAGC
Source organism: Fasciolopsis buskii (assembly GCA_008360955.1). Lineage (NCBI taxonomy): Eukaryota > Metazoa > Platyhelminthes > Trematoda > Plagiorchiida > Fasciolidae > Fasciolopsis > Fasciolopsis buskii. The sequence continues at coordinate 16,319 of LUCM01000764.1, read as the reverse complement.
TGCATCGCCTCCAAACGGCAGCAAACTTAAGAGCTGATAATTTTATGTGCATTAATGCTTGATAAATTGCAACGAAAGATACGAAACTCCGTTTATCAGGCAAAAGATTAGTTTTGTCCGGAAGGAAAATCTCAGTTGGACTGACATGCAGCACTGGCGTGATAGGGTGCTGACTGGAAATAGCAAAAGAAATTCCACATTTGTCAAATCTGCATGCAAAATGGGTGGATGGCTTTATAGGAAAATGTTCCAATGGCCAAAAGCATCGAGAGAGGAAACGTTGGTGTGAAGAGGAGAAACCGAAATCGGATAAAATAAATTGAGAACCGTTGTTGAGCAAACGCATGTTACGATGAGAAAATGGCAAAGACCGGCAAGTCAGGCTCGGGTAGGGAGAAAAGTCAAAATAACTGAAGGCAAAATCAAACTTCGATGAAAAGGGGCGAAAAGCACTTTCACTCTGCGAACACGAATGGTTGGGAAATACATGTGACAGACAGGCGAATATCGAGGGTTTTTCAACGCTTGTAGGTACGCAGATTAGCTAATATTGCATATCACAAAACGCTGGTAGGTATTTTTGGCGGGGTATGCGAATGGATGAGCAGACAGCTGCAGCTAAACGAGAAACAAAATAATAAAGGCAATTTGCTTGAATTACAGGTTACTAATGACGCGTCCTATTTCCATAGCATTATTTCTGTATCCGTGAGTTGAACTGTAAAATCCGTAGAAGCTTATGGGAAACCTGAGCTTTGGAGTGGTCATCTGATCTCCTGGAATTGATGTTTAGGGCAGGTAGATGGATTTGGTTTGGGGGCTTTTATGTATTTGATGGGGGCCGAAGTGCATACTCAGAATTAGAGCGTAAAACCTTGGCTGCCTCCGATGCGAGTGATAGCGCACACCCTCGTTTTTGTCGTTGCATGCGGGCGAAAGTTTGGCCATCGTCAAGCGACGAGATTACGTTAGAGCCATCTATGTACTGTGGGGAGAATTCAGCATCGTTCACTTGCTGGGACTGCATTGGCTAGACCAAGCTGGTGGGCAAGTGTTGAAAAATTGTTCAGCGAATGGATGGCAGGTCTGTAAAGTGCTTCTAAACTGGCAATTAGGGGCAGCAGATAAGAGAATAAATAAACGGTTGAACCTGTGGGTGGCGCATGAGCAATTTTGTGATGCCAAACGGCGGTCTCTGCTTGGTTGTGTTGTGAATCAGATGTCGGAATATGATGCGCGTGGGATGAAACTGGGCGGAGAGGCTTAAGTGTGGCTTATAAGTTTACCGGTGTTATTGGGAAAAAATACTGTGGAATTAATCCAAGTTATGCTGATATATTGGCTGCAAGGAGGGTTTATGGCAAGTTTTGATATACCGCGGGGGATTTAAAAGATAAGGATGAAGCTGGATTGCCTGTGCTGGCATGGTTCAGACGTTGTAGTAGTAAAGCAAAATCAGCCCCTATCCTACACCCTCAATTTTATGATTGTTAGCGGGTAACAATTTGCCGTCTAAGGTTGTGTACACAAAGGGAGTGGCGTGACTGCCTGCTTGGGGTGGGGCATTTGGAAAACACAGCAAGACTGACACGGAGAAAAACATCTAGATCAAAGGTCGATGAGTGTGCACTTAAATTCGTTGGGTTACAAATGATCAGATCTCACGAAGCTACCTTAAGAGCCACCGTCCCATGTAGGCTATAGAGTCCACCGCAAGCATATAAACGTCAAACTAAGTAAAAACGGTAAGACGCACATTGCCAGATGTGCGGCTTCACGCATCACGTCATTTGACATTTATGGTGCTATGCGCAACATGGTCAACGCAAAACAATTTGATCATTTCGCCCTGTGAGGGTTATTCCGCTTTTTCGGAAACCATGAGTGAATTAAAAGGGCAGGTGGCAACTAGAAAATCAGTACGAAAACGGTATGTTAGCATTTGGCGGTATCTGCGACAAACGATTAGCCTGGACAGGCGTTTTCTTTTTGGGTTTACTCTTCCCCATTTATTCTGAGGATACAAGGATATGGACACCGCTGGTAGGTGGGCTATCATTCCAAAACACTATTAACCATGGTGTCACATGAGGCTGTTGCAAGTCCGTTAAGCAGACCGGTCAACGAATGATATCACAAGTGCACCGAGACGTAAGTCACGTATTGTGGCACAGGTTGAACTCTGGATGACAGCGGTATATTTGTTGTCTATGTGAACTTTACAGTTGCCAAGCAAAATTCCGGAACATATTACGGAAGTCACATAAAAATGGAAACATTCGCTCACCTTTTTACTTGACACTTTAAGGTAGCAATTCAATCACTGAACAAGTTGTGATGAAAGCTAGGAAATTACCACAGCAGTAAGATAAGTGAACATTGTTGAGCCTTGCTTTACTCACGAGCGTAAATAGACTGTTCCTAAGACTGAGCCACAATCATATATTCTAATGAGATTTTCGATTAAAATGGAGAATATCAGCATAAGTATCAGAGCGGAAGTGCCGATATGATAAGTTAGTGGTTGATAATTGCGTTTCAGCTAGAAACTCGAGTGAAATGAGAACATAGCCATTGCAGATTAATAATAATAATAATGGGTGTATTTCTGGAAATTCGAGTCGTGCGCAAGGCAAGGTCAAAGTTACACAAAGAGGGCGTAGTGTAAATCGCAAAACAAACAGTTAGTAGTGAAGATTCAGTTTCTGTACTCTCATGAACATGACCTGCAATAAGATGGGCTAAACACGAGTTTTGTGCTTCAAATCAGAGCTAGATAGTCTATCGCCGGAACTTTTTGGGGCTGACAATAAGGCGCGCACTGCGAGTCAATCCATGTTTAAACGCATCAAAGGTGCGAATCGCCGGCGCATAATTTGGCTGGGAAGAAATGGTGGGTGCTGTCAAGTTGCCGGGTTTATCAAAAATCAGGAGGGTAAAATGGTAAAGATGAAGATCAATATGGATTTAGTAGCGGGATGGAGAAGAGTCGAAATCAAACTGGATATCATATGAGATGGATGGAGAGTGGTGAGCGGCAACATTCAATAGTCAAAATAATGCTTAAGATGAAACATCAGGAAACCCTCAAGGTTGCATCAGACAACTTACGGGACGAAAATATATGAAACATTGTGAACAGAGACAATGAAACTTACAAAAATGGTCACTGGAATTATGCGGCCGGGAGCGGATTACGATGTCTGGCGGGAGGTAAGATTTACAATCAATCTTTAAATGCACGTGCCGTGAATGGCCTGTGTTGTCTTTGTTTGATATTGGCGAGTAAGTTGTTCTGTGGCGGTGCGGGTTCGGAGGTTGGGGGGTTGCGCTGCCATTCAGTGGTGATAGTAACTGTTTGGACAATCGTGATGGTTCATCTGAAATGAGGCGGTCATTAGCGTGACTTTGCTTGTCTGAGGGTTGCGTGGCCAAGTACTGGAGCGTCAGATCAGTATAGCAGCTTCCTAACGGGGATAGACAACCAGATTGATAGAAGTCTAGAGCACCGTGGATTACCAACAGGCGACCGTGCTGCACTATAATATCACAATTGGTAAGAAACGAATACTTGGAGACTACTTGGTACAGGCTGACGGCTAGGAGGAAGGTCCGGTACATAAATGCTGAGTGGAACCCGGATGAGCCGGATAACATCAGACTGGCTTGGAGAAGCCAAACACCATCAGCGGTTGCTAGATCAAACCAGGATTCGGCAGAGAACCTGTAGTTTTTCCTTGGAGACAACAGCGGTTTAGAGATTCTGCATGCGCGTTAGTTCTTCCGAGGAATGTGGCCCAATGTGGCAATTGTTAAGAGGAATATCTGCGGAGCACTGATTAGCGTAGCGAGAATAAAGCCTAGCAACTGATCGAAACGCCGAGGGTATGAGCTAAGCGGTAATTTTAGGCTCTAAGATAAAAACATTGATGGTACATAAGCTCATAGATAACTTCATAAAACATCCTGAACAACTGGGTCAAGGATATTGGATAATCAAGGAAAACTCACTTGCACAGGAGTAAAAAATCACAGTGTCTTCTGAGACCTTAGTGGCTTATGTCGTTTGCGTGCATTTTACTTGTGTCTGCTTTAAACGGAGATGAGTGAGCTGAACCGTTTGGCATAAGTTGATGCATGACACGGAACTGCTACGTATCATTAGTTCACAATGAATGTAAAATGAACAACTGAATCAAAAAGGTTTGGCTACAAGGTAAAGGCTGAATTGAAGGAAACCGGTTAAAGGTAGTTCAGTCTTGAGTTCTCAAGATGAGAAAAAGCCGAAAGTCCGAAAGTCCTTGGAAAGCTTGGTCTAGACTGATATTAGCTCCACTTAATTCAACTGATGACTCCACGTCAAAAATTTGTACAAAGCACTCTTGAGTTTCGTTAGATTCTGAAATGACCGGAGAGTCTGATGAACGTTTGCATAGGCTAGTGCAAACAAATGTGAAAACGTTTTACATAAAATACACTTCGTGTGGTAGCATCACAGGGGTCAGTGGTCGATTTCTGAGGAGTTAACAGTGCTCGTACCGGATGAGGTTCTAAGCCCCATGTGCCTGCGTCCTGAGGAGTTTGAAAAAAACATGAGGTTCGGCCTGACAGGGCTTAGCCAAAGGATCGAGAAGTACCAGCTCGCACAACTCTTCTTGAGTAGGGGCTGATGTAGAGCTGAAAGATTTCTTTGTGACTGCCTGTTGGGCTGCTTCATCTGGAACAACAACAACCCCGGAAATGTTCGAGAAAATTGTCTGCCAAAGCTTCATTTGTGATCTGTGTTGTGATTTGCGCGGCATTAGCTTAGAGCTGGGAGTGTAAAGTGTCTTTGAGGGACAGCGGAATTCCCTCAACACCCAATAATTCAGCATTCCTTTTCTTCCCAAATCTTTTCCTACGTTTCCTGTCATGACGGTAATTTTGTTACGTTTAGATTTACATCTCCTTGCCTTTGGAACATAGCGCGTCAACAAGTGGTTGTTTTCCTCATACATTTAGTCCCACTTGATCAATCGATCAAAAGATTTTGTGTGGGTTACGAAAAGTAGTTAGGTTTCGTATTGGCTGTTAATCAAACACGTGGTCAGCAGCAACTGTTATACGGCTCTTGGTGAACGGTAACACTTATCTTGGTTCTTCATAGCCCTGTACAGTGAAACCATTGTCGCAACAAGGACGAAGTCATGGATTGAAATGGTAAGGAATACAGGTCACCCCAGCAGGTACGAAAAATTGCCAATTGGAGGAAAGCGACGATCGGGTGGAGGAGCAGCTGAAGGTTGGTTTTCTTTAAATGAAAAACTCACTCCCCGAACACCTCGAATTCACTAGATCATCAAAACCCGAGGCTTAACCCACCAACCCTATATATAAATGGGCTTTGGGTTCTTAACCACTCCCTCTGAAAGCGCAATAGAATTAAATTTAATGGCGTAATACGGACAGTGCCTAAGCACAGCTCTGTCTGACCGCTGGGTAAATGCAGTGGTCCGAAATTTTTTACGGTTATACCTACCCTCCGCGCCCCACTGTGCCCAATGCTGTCCAATTCAGAGACGTGTTCATACCATGGATATGTCTTCCACATTTTCCCATTCACTCCCATAATTATTGATCGTTTTATTTATATGGACATTTCCCTTTGGTCGCTGACCGCAACCCCTCGCCGGGACTTTCCAAACAGTGGTCTCCTTCAGTTGTTCAAACTGCTTATACGCACCGCGCAAAACACTCCTGGTTTAACATAAAGACGTACTAACCAAGGCGTGCTGAGAAGAAATCCACCTTGTTCGGCAAAAAATTATTTTCTGCTCCAAAGTAGAGGCCGGGTAAGGTGGTCCTGCCAGACCGATTAGCTTTCCGCGGGTCTCGTATCACGTTTGCTTACCTTTAACCGCCGTAACCACTTTTGCATCATCCTTACTCGGCTATGTACGACTGCATCACTGTAACCCAGACACTCTACCAACACAAGAAAAAGACAATTGGAAGCGGAAAAAGTTGAGTATGCTTGACGGGCTTGTGTGAGCGGAGAGTGAGTGAGCAACTCGCAAATGACAACCACAGCGGGCGGTTAACGTTCGGTTAAACAGGAAATCCAGAGAAACATATCCTTGTTCGGACTCGGGAAGCGCTCCGATTGGGACCATAAGGAACAATCAGATACTTATTGACGTCTCCGGTCTTGGCATTACCATCCAATAAAAAATCGGCCGAACTTTTGGTGGTCCCATTGGTGTTAGTTGTTGGAATCTGACAGTGAACTGGACAACCACAATGGAAGAGACCCTAAAGGGGTGAAGGCACGAGGTGTGGTTTGGTGTACGACGGTTTACCAGCCGGTCAATGTAAGCTACATTTGATGGCCTACTGATTTCCGCGCCCATCATTGACTGGCGGGTTGAAATGCTGGAAGAAATCCAAACCAATAATCGGTTATGGGTCATGGGCGAAAATGAACAGGGAACAAAATTTGTGATTCAGACCTAAATGCAATCTGCGGGAAGTGACGTCCTTATATATGAATATCCGCGCAGTTTGCAGCCCATAGCACCAATTTCCGTGCACGGTTTAAATTATTCGATTCACGAGAAACTACCTCAACCTCGGCATCCGTATCCACAGGGAAAATTGGGCTATTTGTGAAGTCCTCGGTGTTTACGAGGTGAAAACTGGTGGACGGCCCAGTGCCATGTGTCGCAACCACAAACCGGTAACCTAATTTCCCTGTGTCTTACATGAGATTGCGCACCTTGGATCCCGCTTTTTGACTAGATCCCCTTATTGGTTAAGGTACCTGCAGCAACCTTCCACCGAGGGCGGGAACGATCGCTTTGGTGGGGGGGCTACCGCCTTTGTCTCAACTTGATTTAAACCGATACCGTCGCTGATCTCCATCCACTGCTATCTGATGTACCAGCGCGTGGATCCCCGTCAGGATAACTGGTAATTCGTCTTGTTCGGGTGAGGCCGCAGTCCTGTCGGACGGGAAAACTTTTAGTGCTGAAAAACCTGGACTGTAGCGTGACATGACGTCATCAGCAATTTCTGCGGTCTCCCTAAGTAAATACCTACGGGCGCACTAAGAATTGTAGGTAGATGCGGGGATCCGGTAAAGAAACAGCTCTCCTAATATGCGGTCGTCGCCAAACTTTACACCCTTGAGACGCAGTATTTATCTAAATAGATCTAAGGGCTTGCTATTCCCGAGCCCCACCTGAAGAAATTGCCAGACAAGCTGGTCCTTCAAGGTGGCAGTTCGAGTTATCACAGCCTCATTCAACTGGGCAGAGATACTATGAAATCCCTAACCTGACGAGTTACATCTGGGGGAAGAAGTCCAGCGACCGCCCAAAATCGGTTAACATCACAGATTACCCCGTAATTCTTGAACACCAGTTCACCGAAAATGAGCCAGAGCTGAGGATTAGACGACATGGAGGAAGGCTTATGTGAAGTAATGCACCCCAATTATGGGTCTGGATATGGGTTAGCCCATGAAACATGAAAATGCTTTTGAAAAAACTACTTGAACATAACTTCCTGGAAGCTACTGATGAAAAAACGTGGCGAGTAAAAATAAATGCAAAAAGCAACTAGAAACCGAAGCAACAATGGTTAAATCTTCCGGGAACAAAAGACGGCAAAAAATGCGTCAAGAAAAGAATAGAGGTTAATACGATCAGTCGCTCAGGTGAGGTTGTTTAATAGGCTTCTAGATTTCCTAATCACTGCTACCTTTCTCATAAACCTGAATCAGCTCTCCTAGGCGCACAAAATAGAGACGACGAGGCTCCAAATGGATGTACGACCTTTTATTACTCACGAGGTTTCAGTGACAAGTCCCCTTAGAGCCATCACAGATAACCGGGCGCTCCCTTATCGCTCGCGTGTACCCACGGCTGCATCAACAGTTCTTCCACGTCGGTTGAAACGGTGATTCGTCCCTTCCGAAACCGCGATGATATCCCTACGAGGTTCACCGCCGTGTCTGGACTCTGTTGAAGCATATCGTTTAATAACCGTTCACAGTGCTTGGCGGCTCATTCTACGACCATACGCAGTTTTGTTTCATTGCACACTACTAACTTTCAAAGCCGTTCGGTGGTAGATTCCTTGACGGCTGTCCTGCGGAACAAAGGCTACTCCCTCGCACAAATAACGTATGATACTGTTACTATGGTGACATTAGCAGATATTATTTTGGACAATGTCATCCAGTGAAACCTCACCGCATACGGATGACGCAAAACCTGCCGCTCAACCACGATTTATACCAAAAGATAGAGATTTGGTTTCCATCGAAAGCTTACAGTGCAGATATGGCCAGGCTCTATAGCGAAGAATATGA
>LUCM01000762.1:0-29974 GCA_008360955.1 Fasciolopsis buskii | reverse complement strand
GAAAAACAGCCAGTCCCGACTAACTTCCCCCAACTCTTTTAAAATTGGGGGAAGTTAGTCGGGACTGGCTGTTTTTCCCTTCTTCAAAAGTTGATTATTAGACTCGACTTCCACTTCCGTTGGGGCGTCAAGAAACACCTCCCGATGATTCGCAGTACCGGACGCCGGACTAACTATATTAGCCTGTGGTCAGCTGAACTGATTACTGAAGTGCTCAGCCCAAAGGTTCACCCTTTGTTGTCTAACTCGGGTTAGCTCTCTATACCTATCGTACACGACGTCACTGACTGAAGTTTGTTGTCCCCCGGAGTCGCAGATAAGGTTAAACACTTTTTGACTGTTTCCTGAAGCGGCTGCTACTCACATCTCTTTGCCTACTTGAACCCACCAGTTTTCACGGTTATTCGTAAGGCTTATCATCCATCTACGCTGCAGCTGTCGACACACCTTATTCACCTCCTTCCATTCAGGGAGCCAGCGTTTCTAGCCCATTAGGCTTAGCAACCCTTCCGAAATGCAATAGCTTTGACGAACGCTGCCAAATGCCACCGCGTGCTTGACTTGGTCCTAGCGCTCGTCTACATTGCTGATCGTCGAGGTTCTTATTTCGCCGGACAGTTTCTGTTGGTAGCTGTTGCGAACAACCGAATCACAGATGTTCGACGTCCAATCGAGATTGTGGTCTGCATTAGAACTAACACACGGTCCAATTCGACGTACGTGGTCCAGTACGATCTACAGTTTTGGACAGAACCGCACCAACGGTAGCTTATTGCGACATGATCGATTTGACTCAGACTACCCGTTAAGTTAGACCCCCATGTCGTTGTGCGACGCAAACTGTGTCGGAAATTCGTGTCAGACAGGAATAAACGATCGTTTGCTCAACACTGGAGAAACCTTTCCCCATTATCTGTTCGCTGAACAGGCAAAGCACAACGCACACTTAAACAGGATTCCGATGCACCAAGTTTCCCAAATTGTACAGTAAAATCAGCTGCTGTCAGTACGATGTCAGAGTCCTTGCTCTTCCGAATGCGAGTAATGGGCTCATCGTACAATTTGCCATTTTGTGTGTCAGCGCTGCAGTCTGTTGGGGCGTATGCCAAGACTACAAATAAACTGAGTTTAATACAACTATCTTTTCGGCCGCTGACTGATCCCTGCAGTCTTACGGCGCACAAACGACTGTTAACCGGAGTCCATTTTAGAAAGAGCGATTTAGTCTTCCTACTCTAGACTATTCCTACACCACGATGACCCACAGTTTCAACTGCTTCGTCTCCTAAGTTGCGCAGGAAATATCTTGACGAGACATTAGGCCCATTTAGTTAAACCGCACTACTCAAATTCCGAATTTATTTCACTGACACAGAAGACATTAATCGAAAATGGGTCTGCTGTCAGAGCCAAACACGCCTGTTGGCCAGCCTGCATGAGTGCACACATTAAACGAACCGAGATTCAAAGGATGACGAGGCTTGAGAAGACATAAGATAGCAGACTGAAAACCACTTGTTAAACTCTGTGACCATGAGCCCTTGCGAGTATCGGGTGTGTCATCAGGGAGGACATTATGGGTAGGCAGAGGGGGCAAGGAGATGTGGTTGGGAACAAAAGCAATTTAACTAATTAACCGAGGTCAAAACAGAAGCTGACTTTATACCTCTGCATCAAATTAGCCTGACCGCCACGTCGCTTTTCCCAGCCTTGCGCAGCACGTGCAAAAAGAACACGAAGAGGAAGGCGATGGGCTGCCAAACGCAAAACGTGCCGAAGTCACCGAAGGCGATGCAGAGGAAGTACCACAGTCAGAAGACGATTGTTTGCACCCAACGCACCTCCACACACGTCATCATTGCTCACCCGATAATCCCAACAAACTCGAACAATCCTTCGGAGACTTCGGTGGTCGAAAACAGAAAGTCGCCGGACATCCTCAACGCGGATAGGCCAGATCTTGCAACTGTAAAGTAGAACACTACGAACCATGACACTGTACACCCCTTGAGGGAAAGCCGGATGTCATGGCGGCGCCACAAGTGTGGCAGTTCGCGAAGGCTGATCCGCTTTTCGCAATTTGCGATGAGATCTCCTCAAAACCTCCGCCAGGTGTGATCAGGCTGTTGAATACTTCTAACTGATCACCAGAAAGGGAGAGCGCAGACAAGCTTGTCAGTCTTGAAGTATCTTGCATTTTTCAGGTGCAAAGCACATACCGTATTGGGACGCCTCAATCACCAAGCCTTCGTCTAATGTGCATTTAATTGGATTGTCACTCAGCACAGTGATGTCATCGGCATACTCCAATTCAAAAACTCCGTTCCTTGACAGGAGTTCAACGGTTTTGTTTACTCGTGCAGTGGGCCCTAGTGGCTATGGGATATGCTCTTTTCACTGCACTGTCATAAGAAAAACAATTCCTCGCTGCCACGTTATCTGTTGACCTCCATGGGGCAGGATTTTTCACCACATTCAAGCCACTAGTAGGACAGCTTTGTGAGCGAAACTGCCCATGAGGTTGATGGTTCGTCTATTCACGATCAGCTACGACTTGTACACTGGACAGAACAAATCAAGGCACGATTTAGGTGGCACTCACTGTCAGTTCCTCTCAGAGCTCTGCTGGCACGCGTTCTGCTGCTTGTTTCAAAAATCCACCTTCTAAAATGGGAACAACAAGGAAATCTAAGTCTTCGGGCGAAACAAAGCTCGGAATTCCCATGGCTCTTCCTCGCCCCATGGAAGAATGAGAAAATGAACTGGTCGGAGAACTTCAAAACCTGTTCTCAACGGTTTATTCTTCTTCATAGGAGAACCAGTATTTGTCTACATCTCGCTAAATCAGATTACTTAGTGGGACTTTGTGTTTCTGTCACCTCAAGTTTCGGCGTCAAGATTGCCGGCCTCTCCGACGAGGCCCGGAGACTTCCTGTATTTTACCTCGATCTCTGACTGCTCGAGTCCGGTGAAAAAAACGGGCGAGCGACGGTATAGTACGTCGTTGCGTTGGGTGAAGAAAGTCATTCTGGCAAAGGCAATCGTCCTACCCGCCTAGGGTGGCTAGGACACGTTTTGCATGGGGCCTCCCACTGTCTATCTTTTCACGCTCGTTTTGCGCGTGATGAGCAAACCTACAGAAAGCGATGCGGGGGTCAGGTTATCATTTGACGCAAAGGCATAAAGATAAATGATTTTTGCATTAATCGATGCTTCCTGTCCTCCTGGTTGGGACCCGAGATGCTGAAACGAGGTTCGGGACCCAGGTCAGTGGTGCAAATCATGTGGGACCTGTATATACGACTAGTGGCTTCGCAAAAAACACCAAGAACAAAGTACAAAAACAATGTGCACAGTGAAACTAAGTAGTTCGTCGTTTTAACGTTTTCCGCCTTGTCTAAATTTCTTTGCTTTTACCTAAACGTCGCTGTGTTGACACCATGCGCTCTCTTAGGCCGGGGAAGGATATACATGAGCTTCCATAGGTTTTTTAGTTCTCGTGCTGGATCAACGTCCCAGGGCCTTGCCATGCTGTTGAATGAAAGGCATTGGATGCTCAAAAAGTCCGTTGTGGCCAACCGCGAAATATCATTCACTTGAGCATCCCTAACGCCTTTCTAGTTTACTGACCTCCCTACTCCTGAAATGACGACGGTAGTGACTCGACTGTCTTATATGAAGGTAACGATACTGGAATGGCGGTGGGTAAACCAAATTCGCTGCTTAAGCTTAATTGTTCGTTTCACACGGCTTCCTTCGCTGTTCGCACACTATCCGATAGGGCAACAAACCACTTTAGCAAAAACTCGGAACTTATAAGCGTTCACTTCGATCCGAAGCGCCTATACCGAAATCGCTATTTCCAGTCTTCGTACAACCTCGGCCCTTTGCTTAAGTCTTCGCGTTTGAGATGGTTGATTTGTAATACAGATGGCCTTACTGGCGTCGGACTGTTTCCAGCACAACAGTCGAGGGTGCTCTGCTATATACATCTTTAGCAGCATCAAAAAACGCGTGATGCCGAGGTAACGTTTGAATAAAAGTATACAGAAAGTGGATAAGAACCGGAAAATACTAAGCTTTTTGAATTTTCACCGCACAAATTGTGATTTGTTATTGTTTTTGGTGTTTTTTTCAGAAGGCACGAGTCCTACAGACAGCTCCCACAACATTCGCTTCAGTGGCTTCGGTTACGAGTCATGTTTCTCAGCGTCTTTAACCAATGGCAATTCTTATCTCATAGGCCCTAACGAAGACACATGTAGTATACTAACCAGGAACTCAGGATGCATCAACCAATGCCAAGACTGAAGCTGATTTCTTCATGCCCGGTACGTGTAAAGAGGGCAGGAAAAGGCAGATGATAAGCGGGTGTACGTAGTGTTTAAGCCAATGAAAATAGTTGGGAGAGACATTATCAGCTGTACACATGAACACAATGGTAAGTGGTTGTCTAGCAGCAGTATTCTATAAAAGGTAAAATCTAAAGCAAAGCACCAAGAAAAGTAGCAAAACAATACAAGCTCTTCAGTGCTGCTCACATAAAGGTTAGTAATGTACGAAGAGCACAACTGTGACTATACGTACGAACTTGGTTTCAGTTGTTACTTCAAACCGAAGGTAAATTTAAGATATCAATATGGACGCGCTGTAAGGCAAAACAGTGATATTAGCTACATTGAAGATCGAGCTCCAATTAGCAATAAAAACCGAATGAATAAACCTTGAGCGCCGTGGATGCAAACCATTGACTAACCTGCATCACAAGATGTTGGTGGCTGCAATGGAACGAACTCCGGGGCATCCGGGTTGAGATTTGTGGCCTGAATTTTGGTCGAATTACTGCTCTTCCCACGCAGAACCCACATGGTGGGTCTATCTTTGCAACGCACACGGGCATTGGGTACATCAACATCCAGCAACGGACTTGCACGAATGGCCTAGAGATAATTAAAAACATCATTGGACGTCACATCAGAAAACACGATGTGTGATAAAAAGTGAAAAAAGATGAGGTGATCAGGAGTTTAAACATCAGATACCTCGGACTGTTCGGTAGATCGGACGCTTCCTTCGAAGTTTAGTAATGAAACCTCAAGTGGTAGCATATTCATTCAAAACCAACCAGACCCCACAGCCACCCTACTTCATGTACCACCAGCTTGTAAATAGGGCAGTAGATACAAAATTGTTCGTCAAGCGTGAATGAGCTGAGCTAATACTCATCAAAAATGCGGCTACAAGCAACCAACGGCATGATCGAGAATCAGAGGGATTTTCACTCGAGTCTGCTGAGGGAATTGCGACGCAACTTGAGATCAACCAGTCTTTATTTTGTCTTGAGAAACCCTATTCTAGGAGATAAGAAACAAACAGCCACAGCTTTTACCAATAACTCGAGCTTTTTGGTCTACGATTAGAAATGATCGAAATACCTTTGGATTTGAATACGGACCATCAACTTCCGACGGTAAAAGAGCACTTAATTCCGTTGTTGCTTTCTAGACCAGATCTACTCACTGGAGACTCAAGGGTCCTCTAGGACATACCCCTACTTCGGTCTCTACAGCCTGGTAGAGGCAGACTAACAAAGGAACAGTGTGAAATAGTGGGGAATCAACGGTGGGATTTCGAAAAGCTAACGTGGCGCTCGCTCAAGTTTTTCTTTTTCTTACATTGTCCACCTGTTCAATCATGGTTCTGATGGCAGGTCATTCTCATACAGACTTCAGCTAAACAGTATTCCACCGAAACTATAACTGAACTCAATAAACTTTATAAAAGCTGGCTTTACCGAAGAACCTGCGAGAGAAAATGAGAAACTGAGGCAGGATCCGGAAAACTATTCTCACTCGACCGGTTGAGTTTCACCTTTGGGGTAATCTGCCTATGAAATAAGTAACAATGATGACTGTTAGTCGTTAACCAAGACATTGCATAAAGCTATTCACGGTATTGCAGAAAACAGTAAACATGCAGTGCTCGTACCGCGGAACACAAGATTGTTACATTCATAATATTGCGCCAATTGTTCTCATGTCACTTACAGTTATTATTTCCTCCAGGTCCGAGGACAATGTTGCCACCCTATTGAATTTAGCGATAACACTGACAGCTACCCAGCCATCTTGATCCATTTGCTGTCGAAGAAAAACATCTCTGGCAAGGTTATCTGCACTGAAATAGAACTCGACTTGATGAAGGATTTGATGTCGTATGTGAATCGCGGGATCGTTACTTGAACTAGCAAGAAAACAAAGGTACGGAAGCTGCACCAACGGTGAACTTGGAAACAGCGCAGAAGTCGTTCCATTAGTTAACGTGGCCGCAAACGTAGGCGGCATGAATGTTGGTGACAGAGCTGGCGCATATACGGGTCCCGGTGGTATGATGCTGTTGGGCTTGGGTTGGGACAATGGAGAAGTCAAATTTGGCAAGATACTATTTGGGTTATTCGCAGCCTGTGTTTCTGGACTGGTTGCATGAAGATGAAAATCTGGATTTGTGGTTGTTCCCGGAACGAATGGAGTGGCGCTGGGTGTTGGGTAGATCATCAGGAACTGGTAACCCAATGAAGCTAAAATGTTACACGGAAAAACCAACAGTATGAGTTACTGTGAACAGTTTGTTGTTTTCAAAAGTAGTGAGACCGCACAACATAACTAATTAAATGCTTCGCTTCCAAAGAATTTTATTAGCAAACGATTTAGCGCACGTATATAAAGTATGCAAACACGTCAACGTGGCGACAACCCCAATCAATCAAAAGACTTACGGAATGTAGCTGATAAGGGCGTTTGTGGGGACGAACCATACAATGGGATTGGCACAACGTGAGGAGGCACGTGACTCATGCGTGCGCTAATGGGACGACCCTGAGTCGGACGACCTGTGGAAGTCAAGGCTGTAGCTGTGTTGGCATCTGCAGAATTCCATCGTGAACCTGGAGTTCCATGAGCGGCGTTGAAAGATGTGGAAGTCGTAGTTGCACGAGTGGAGGTTGAGGCAGTAGACACGGAAGACGTTTGCCGACGCTAGTGTTAATAAAAGAACCACCAAAAAATAAATGCATTCTAATTAAAGGCACTTCACGACAGTGCTGACGTGTCATTAACAACCACCCGTTGGCGAAATACAAACATGGGACCTAGAAGCCAGCAAAAGATTTTTATACTAAGCATTCTTGTAGAGGATACACCCCACAGCCGTTAGAGTACATCACACGGAAATCGACAACCGCAAGCTTGAAGCTCGGAATGCCACGGAATCCAACAGGTCACCTGCGGTTTCCAGCAAGGCGATAGTGAATTCTCGTCTATCACCAAAGAGATCACATCTGGGATTCAAACAGCTGGTCTTTCTGGAGTGAAATGCATAACCCGTTTGACAACTGCTCGTCCATTCCAAAATAAGAGGCCAATTTGCGAAACAGTCCACAATACAATACACTAGATTTTCCACACGAACCTAGAGTAAGGGATAATTCGCCGACGAAGCTTGGGAGAAATATTCAGATCATCCCGACCGTCGACCGAGACGAAAAAAGCTGACCTGGTCAACTACAAACTAATGCCTCTGAAAATGTGAATTTCCGAAAGACGGTCAGCTTTAAGTGAGTTTATGATTTCTTAGTTAATAGGACTTTCACCTTCTGATGAGAGATAATTCAGATGAACTTTAAGCCACCAACGAAGTGCCACAAGGACTGGTATTAGGGCCTTTCTTGTTTTCTACATTAATGACTTGGCCGGTGAAAACAGGTGAAACATAGGTACGAGAAACAACCGAAATAGCCGCCGACTTATCGAGGGTACTAGGGTGAGCATGCAAGCGGAATACGCCCCCTACTGACTGAATCCGCAGAAGGAATAACTGTAACGGCACAGGTGGATATTAGCGATGGAAGAGACCAAGAAAAAAAGATCCTGAAGTAATAATAACCACAGCCTTTGAATGGGCCGAACAGTACAAACTGGCAGCCCACAAAGCTGGGAAAGGCACCTGAAGCTAGCCCCTTCATGTGGAAAGACGGAAGTTTTTACCACTATACAGAACTATCGTTAAACCCCATTTAGAAGCATTCATGTTTGGAGACTATTCCTCACGAAGGAGAATACACTGGTTAACCAGCCGCATCATTGAGGGTCAACAAGGTAGAACACGAGGAAAGGCTAGATACACTGGGTTTTTCCTCGTGAAAAAAATGCAAGCCTGAGATTTGATTGAGACATTCAAAATATTGGAAGACCTAGTGGATATGAACGCAGAGGATTTTCTTGAGCAGGCCACTAATAAGAGAACAAGAATAAAGTGTGATCTTATGAAAGCCATGGTCAAAGCCAAACGTAAGAATGGATTTCTTCAGTAATAGTGGTGCTTTGGGAATAGGTTGCCGGATGGGCAAGTTCAGGAAACGTTATCGTTATTACCATTGCCCTGATGTTTACCGCTGAACGATGATGATGACACTGAACCTACATGCCCACCCAACAACCTATTCCAAGAGAACCAATGATAAAGGCCAACCTTACCTTTAGCCCTGACTGGCTTTCATAAAATTAAACTCATTTGCTTTTTATCAGTGTCAAATCGTTTACAAAGTTACTGGATGAGAAATGGGAAGAGATGCTCCCGGAGACAATCCTGGCTGGCCTTCCATCATCGTAAAGCTGTACGCACTACCCTTCGTGGCTGTCAGAGACGAACTGTGAAAGTGTTGTGGAACGCGCACGTGAGACGGGTCGCTCGCCTAGAGGGTGTAAACTTAACCCATAATCTTTTCATCCAAACCGGAATGTTGGACCATACTGTGAAAGAACGAGGAAGTGATTCAATACCAGCAGTTGATGCTAATTTTAGTGCGCACCACTGGAAGCCTTTCGGATGCTCGTCCGATCGCCAGACCATTAATGACCTGTGCAAACCAAACCAAAAACATGAAGCCATCGAAGATAGGTTATTCGAACTTCACCGTCGTCTGGGCCACGAGAATTCATGCGTACCGATGTGCGTTTTCCTACAACAATCAGAGCTAACCTAGAACAACCATGATACGTTACCTCTTGCGCTTGCTTCGAAGCTCAGTCGTCCCGATGACGATTTACTGAAGAGCTACTTGGGATACACTAGGATAGCCACAGACAATAACTTAACCTAATCACTGACCCCAGCAGAATCGATGACGCAGAGATAGAGACTAGTATATGGCAGACTCTAATTTCTTTCCTTCAAATGACCTGTTGACATACTCGTGTGGCATACATATATACGTATACATAGGTGTATGCATATATGAAAACCGACTAAAAAAGATCAGTCAACCGCAATTAAAATAACTAGATACGCACTTGAGGTCGGCCAGTTTTGTTTACGCGAACGACCCGAACAAAAGATCGAGGTTTGTTCGTAGGCATTGAATTACTACCGACCCGATCACCAGATCCAATTGAAACAGTTTTTTCATCATTTTGTACGTCCACAGAAAGCCTTCCGTTGTGTTGGTTTTCCTTGTCGTGGTCGGCCAGGTCTGAAGCAATGAACAAGCATCGATTTGGTACTTACCTGAAGCTCTGCTCCACCTTGCACCGCGACAGGGAGCGCTGCCATCAAATCCAGCCGGTTTCGGGAAAATACACTCAATGTTCGCTTGTTCCCATTTCTTCCTCTGAGAGGTACCAGAAATAACTTGGGACTTCGCATCCCCTCGCTCGATGTCATCTTGGCAACCGACAGATGCAGTGCTCTGAAGTGACATAGCTATTACTTCGGAATCGACTTACTCGCCGCTTGGGTTTATCTTTCGGTTTGGAACTAACAACATTGGGCCCGCTGGACGTCTGAGACGACTGTGAAATCGCACTTTGCAGAGTTGGCCAGTCAGTATCTCTTATTGCGGTACTTGAACGACCCAGGTCTACGTCTGAGCTATCGCCAGAGGCTCCAGGCACTACGGGCATAATAAAATCACAAGCAATTACCCTTAGACCAAGGATTATCTTTCGCACTCAGGGAGCCATTTGCACGACTTTGAGAGACGGAAGGCGCACTGGCACCAGAAAATATATTACTTAAATTTTCATTCTAACCGTCAACCGTAAACCACATCAAAAAACGTAGAAACTTACTTTATTGGCAGAAATAAATGTGTCAATATCCGAACCGCCGGTGGCCATGAAGGAACGCGGCAGATTTGGTTCCCGCCAGCGTGACATCCATTAATTTAAAGGTCGAACGTCGGGACAGCTTCCAGAACTACAAAGGTTAAGCAGAATGGGTGGAGAGTGGATATCACAGATCAAACAACCATTACATTCCACAGTATTCTGGTAGCTAGAAAGCGAAAATACTAACCATAATCACTGCGACTTTCGTCGGGTGCCAGTTCAGCTCCGTTTCAGTTACAGTTGCAGTTAGATTACAGGACTATAAAACGAGATACCTGATCGTCCAGGTTCTTCCACCTAGGGGTTCCTGGATCAGATGCTGCTTCAACAACAAGCGGGCAGAAGCCCACTTCGGTCCCTATGGTAAGAGTGCGAATCTGCATGTTGTATGCTGGAACAGGTTCAGCTTGATTTTACACGGTGGTTCGGACTTTTGAGGCACATGGGACATGAGCAGAGGCTGAGGGAGCTTGACTTGTACTCCCTGGAAAAACTCAGGGAAAGAGGTAGCATAATACAGGCCTTCAAGATCATTAAGAGTCTGGCCGAGATACGGGATCACCATGGAGCCCTATTCCCTCTTAGTGTTTCGTTCCTCCTAATCTGGGATATTGCTCCACGGTGACCCCGTATCTCGGCCAGGCCGTTAACGACCTTAACGGCCTGCATTAAACCTCCCCCGTGCTGACTTCCTTCTACAGACTACAAGCCAAGTGCACTCATCTTCTGCCCATAACCCATATGCCTCAGCTGTGCAGACCAGCCGAACCTGTTCCAGCATTTTCCTGTTTCTTACCAATTGCAGCCCCTGTGCCTGAACATAGTGTTCCAAGTGCTATCGAAAAATTCCTTGAACAGCGGCGGAAAAACGTTGGGCCTCCTAGATGCTACAATCCTCTTAAGTTGACGCAAGCCGCCCCACGTCTTCTTGACCGCTCTCTGACACTCCAGACTAGTTTTAACTTCCGCACTCACTACTATCCACAGATTCCTTGCTTGCTGCGTTTGTTTCATTGCAACCTGATGACCAGTTAGACCCATGCAGCTAAGGGCATTTTCTTCTCCTTCCATGAGCCGCTGGCATTTGCTCACGTTCAACGGAATATCCCGTCATGCTGGCCACTAGTATACTTGATCTTGATCCCCCTGGATAGTTTCATCATTTTTTGTCTCTAATAGCTTGAAGTCGTCAGCAAACATGAGATACGGATTTCCCAGTCCATTGGCTTTGTGGCTGCTGTATATCAGGGAGAGCAGTGGCCCCAAGAAAGACCGCTGGGGCACCCGACTGTAAAGCAATCCTCTGTCTCATAAACAACCCTCGACTCTCGCCCTGGAAGACCCACCCTTCCAACCTTGTGCTATCCAATTGTTCATCTTAATACCTGCCCCAAAAGCCTTCACTTTCTGGTCAAGGAACCCGTGATTCACGAATTCAGAGGCCTTCTGAAAGTCCGGAAAGCAGACTTCCACCCTTTTGCTCCTGTCAATCTTAGCTGTTACTTCGTCCACGTGGCTTATCAAGTTGGTCAGACAAAAACATTTTTGCCAAAAACCATGTTTGTCCGCCGCCATTAACTTATTGCTTCCAGATGATCGACTATCCTGTCGAAAAGAAAACTTTCAAAAGTTTTCAGGACAATGGATGCCAAACTCGCCGGTCTATATCTGCCACAGTGATCTCTGTCCCCCCTTTATGCACCGGTGTGCGGGAAGCCGCTCTTCGTCCGGCAGCACATTAAAAAGCAGGGTGAAATGTTTCACCAAAACCTCCACCAGTGGTTTCACTATCGCGGGTGAACCCCATCTGGCCTTTTCGCTTTCGATCCATCCATTTTTTCAGGCTATCCCACACATCTGCGATCGTCCCGTTCGGCATCTCTGCCATAAGAGTGGAGGGACTTAGTGTTTGTCCATGCTCCCCTTGATCCCGCCTATGTACAGCCTGAAAAATTCTAACAGACAATCGTATTCCTCTTGAAGGTCGATCGATCTGATTCCCTGGCGGTTTTTCAGTTCTCCTATGGCCTTTCGAAAAACTGCCCTAGACTGTACATAAATCTGATATGCTTTGTGATTGTTCTTAACATCCCAAGCGATGCGCCCCCTGCAGGCAGTTTGCCACTGTCGTTGGATGCGTGACACGCTCTTTCTCCTCTCTGTGTACCTTAGGTGATCTCGATGGCCAAGTATGTCCTGAAATCTCATGAAAGCTCTGTTGTCCCGATTCCTAGTTCCCGTGATCCTGCTCCTCCACCATGGCAGTAGCCCATTTTGTTTGATTTTTGTAGAGTGGTGCAAATGAGCATGTTTTTACTAACGTAGTTGCTACCCTTTTATACTTCCCATCGAGTATAGAGACCCGAATCAAGCAGTCTACTTTTGTCTGTTCCTGAGAAGTTCCTGCCATATTTAGCGGGAGCTACCAATCCCTGCAGGCTCGGTTTCATGCGAAGTGCAGCGTGATCACTCCTGCCTGTCGGCTTTTTAACTCAATGCTCCCTATATCTTTCGGTGTTCTTTTAAGCACCAAGTCAAGGACTGATGTTATTTCGCCGAGTCTCCATCTAGTCACCTGAGCAACGTGTTCAACCATCCCATTTACGTGCACGAACTGGGAAATGTGATTCAAAAAGCTGCCTTCCAGGACTGTCTTGCAAACCCACTCAATCTGAGGGGCGGTAAAATCCCCAATATGGGAAGTTTGCCCGCGGAACCTGCAACCACACCAAGAAAAAGAAACAATTCCCCGTCCAGCGCTGACGTTAACCCTGGGCTTCGGCATCTACAACCGAGGTGCTGGAGCCGCCAATTGCGATGTTGACTTACAGAGCCTGTATGTTTGGGATCTTTAGTTTATGGCCCCCTGGCACAGCGCAGTTTCCAGTCACTGGGAAAAGCATTCCACTTTCTATTCTTCCGCCCTCTCTATCCATTCTAAAGAATGAGTAATCCCGAGCCATTTGTTTATCGCCCCTCTCCACCGGTTGCCACCAGGTCTCACTGACAGCCACCACTTGCGGAGGCCAACAATCTGGATTCCAATCGCTGGAGCGTGCATAATGGTGCATTGTCCGTCGTTGTTCGTAGCTTTCGGTGCTGCCTGCGTTCAGTATTTGACCCAGCAGATACGTATTGTTTTCACACCGATAACTTAATGTTCCAGCTTAGAGTATACCACCGCTCACCAGGCATAAGGAGCTTCGTCAAATCCGTCAACAGTGTTATTACCAATAGCATATTCCGAAAGCTGGTTTCATAGTGACATTACCTAATGGGCGAAGAACTCAGCCCTCTTCTGAGGTCTTGTGTGGTTGGGCTGCAGTCTTGAACTGCGCCTTCCGATGCCTTTGTATCGCATAACAGTGAACAGTTTCTCAGGTTTTATATTTGCTTAGACATTCTCTATGTTGAACCTCTCAATTAGATCGTCGCACGTGCGTAGCCTCCGAGAGGGCAAAGGCCAGGTTCTTGGAGTCTTTCAATCAGGTTGGGGTGAGTTTGCCACGTTACCTAAATTGGTGCAATAGTGTGTGAAAAGTGTGGGCCCACCTGACCGTTCTCCGTCGTGGAAGACTGTGCCAAAGAGCAAACAGAGGGAATACCAACAGCACTGCTCAATCGGAAAAAAACTGGGGGGAACCGAATACAGCTTTGTAATGAGTGCGGAGGATTGATCGAAAAAAATAAGCGATGGCCCTTGCACAGGCCTAGATCAAAGTAAACATTATTTTACGGTGCGCTGTCGCTGCAAACGCGAATGACGTCGTGTGCCGTTCAAAGACAACGCTAAACGTCCTTCCCTGAAAAAGCTGCTTATCCTAATATCAGCCAACTATTTGCTTCCACCATTTTCATTTTCAGTACAGCTGATATAGATCAACTGAGTCAAAAGCGTTGCCAAATTTTACGCAGCATACTTCGACCCGGTGACTTTCGTCCAGGCGTTTCATTACCTCATCTAGTGAAAGCAAGATGTTAGTAAGGCAAATCATACCTGTTATGAATCCTGTGCCCCTAAAACAGCACAGTGATTTGCTAGGTGCTCATATATCTGTTCCCTGAGGATTCTCTTCAGGCACTTACATTACACACAAGCTAGATACACTGATGTGTAATTTTCGGCTTCAGTCTCGTGCATCTCCACCTCTATTGCCGCCTTTCATTCCTCAGATATTCCCCCTCCACGAGAGAGGCCTTCTGGAACTAAGCGGCAGAGGCTGCAAGTAACTCCTCCGGTCACCGAATGATCGACCGGTGTCCCGTGCCGGCCGGAAACTTACAAATTGTTTAGCGCACTAAACTCTGTCACAACTTGTCCCCCTGTTGCAAAAGGCTCCAGAACTTCCACAATCTGGGAAGTTTCTGGAGTTCCCAGCTTGAGACTGGTTTCATCCGACTCGATCAAAATACCCTTTACCGTTTCCAGTAAGACGTTAGACTGCCTGGATTCGGTCAATGCTGTTCTTCCATCGGGTCTCTGTAGTGTGGCAATACATTCTGTTTTTTCCTGGACCTTGCATACTTCTAGGGTGCTTTGGAGTTTGTTTTGATATTTCTTGCAAAGATACCCTCAAACACGTACTTTAGTCATTTCATTCCCAGCTTACTGTTACACCTAAGAGACAATCCAGTCGATGGTTCTTTCAGCATCCAGGGCAAAATCTTACTCATCACGTGGCCACTTTTAACGGTAGACTCTGATTACCTCAAATCAGTAAAAATTCCTCGTGCATCCTGCCCTGCCCATATTTGGTCCCGGGTCCTGACTTCGTTCACGAAATTTCGGAACGACGCTTAAAGAAATCCCGTTGTAAAGCAAAGAAACACAAAAATTTGTATTTCAACTTACTTCGTGGTTTCCGAACGTCCGCTTTTTTGAAACATTCTGTCAATTCCCAAATCCAAAGCACATAATCAGTACACACGTTTTACGGAAACAAAACACCACTGGACTCGAAATTTTTGGCCTCGTAAACTTTTCTCAGAGCAACAGGGCCTCAAAAGCCCCCTTAGTGGCCATTTAGTTCAACATTTTGCACTCCAATTTGCAAGGGCCAGCTACGGACCCAAATTTCTTTTTTAGAGTTGATAAACAGAACTCCCAGTTTTTGCGCCTTCAGCAGCCTCGGTGCCTCGGAGAGGATCAGCTATTTGTGGAATTCACTTTTTCACTGATACCCTTTGACCCTAGATAACTACTTTGTGATATTTCTGCGGTTGCGTTAGGCCCCGGTTTTAGAGATCTGCTCATTTCCGTTGATGCTGCGCCTTAGAGAGTTCCTGTTTTGAAATGCACCAACCTGTGGATGTCTTTTGCCACTGGTTGCCTTCACGAGTTTTGCCACATTACTGCTGTTTGTGCGCCACGAAATGTACTATATATCAATTTCTTTTGATGGTCCGGCTAGTTTTTCTATGTTCCATTGATTGGGAAGGCGTTGTCAGCCGAGGCAGCCAACTTCAGTGAAAGACACTTACAGGTTCACATAACGAAAGCCCGAGAGCAGCTGCACGATCAGATTAAGGAGGCTTTGTCACAGCACTATATTCCTTATGGAGAGAGGCGTTGAAGACGGCTTCTGGTGTGGCAACATAATGGTGACTCTAACCCTAGTCGCCGTTTGACACTATTCCGCTCCTTTGCTAGCCCCGCTGATAGGGATTGTGGGGTCCCACGGGACTTGTGGCTTGATCTCTTCCAGTCCATACCAGTATAGGTCCTGATTGTGAATTTATTCTTGGACAAGGTAGCTGTAGCTGATCTTTGCTCGCATTGGTTGTGGTTTTGACCTCCCTCACCGCCACGAGATCCGACCACCTCACGGATACCCGCGGAAAAGAACAAACGAAGAGGGATCTCATCTCTTGACTCGTTTACTTTACCCTTGCCATCGCCTGCTGGCGGCCCACAGCGATCCCAAACCGGAGGGCTTTCACACAGGACAACATCCGCCATCCCCAAGGCGAAATCTGTCGTCGATTACTGGAAATGTCTGCTGTCCAAGACCGGAGGGGAGAATATCCGTAACCCGATTTCGTACGCCGCAGAAAACGCCACCACGGATGAATGAAGAAAACCTGACTCTTGGACAAGCACTCCTCTGTTGACTATTGAATTTTGCACACGACCAGGACTTAACAGTCCGTTTTCTTGTTAATATATGAACTTAAGAGTCTGCTTTTCTTGTTGGCCGTGCCAGGCCACGGGAAAAACTCTCTCGGCTGCCGGATGCCAGTGGAACGACAACTCTCGCTTGCGATACGAGGCGGATAAAATCCAACGTGCGAATGACGCTGATGGTGCCTGTGAAAGATTCTACTTCCTGCAGCTTCCACAGATATAACGGAAATGAACTTTCTGCAGCGCTACTAACTGCTGGATGATTCAGCAGGTTGCAATCAACTGATCCTGTATCGGACACTGAGCTAACGGGTTCTGCAGCCCGAAGAGATAAACGCAGATTCATTGAATTCCTTCATGGTATTCTTGGCCATTCCCAGTTAGCATTTGCCGAATCCCCAGTGTTCGTCAAACCCTCCGAAGGGCTAGATCCAGAGACTGAATTTTGTATACCGCATGTTTTCCAATGAGCCAACATTCAGCCGAAAGTATTCCACGGGCATGGGAAAATCTGGCGTTTGCTAACAGTGAGTTTCACATTTCACTTGCTAACGGTGTTATTCCTTCTTCTTGAGGTTAGTGGGCTTCGTCGTTAAGGAAATTTTGAGAAAATATGGCGCCGGCTAACGACCATGTGGCGACCGCCGCGCACCCAACCCGGATATCCGTTTCGACAGTTGGCAGGTGCTCCATGCGTCTCTTTGTGGCGGGACTATTTCCTGAAATCGATAAAGCATGAGCGCACACACGGATTCCATCCGCCGCTAGAGACACTAAGAATACTGCATTCACGACTTTCTTCGGCATATTTTGCTTCAATACGTGTCTACCTTGGGTTGCTTCATGTCGCTCAAATATTCCAGATTTATCAATACATGGATGCCATTCAGGTTGGAATCGACACTCAGTGTCCGATACAGGATCAATTGAATGCAACCTGCTGAATCATCCAGCAGTTAGTAGCGCTGCAGAAAGTTCATTTCCGTTATATCTGTGGAAGCTGCAGGAAGTAGAATCTTTCACAGGCACCATCAGCGTCATTCGCACGTTGGATTTTATCCGCCTCGTATCGCAAGCGAGAGTTGTCGTTCCACTGGCATCCGGCAGCCGAGAGAGTTTTTCCCGTGGCCTGGCATGGCCAACAAGAAAAGCAGACTCTTAAGTTCATATATTAACAAGAAAACGGACTGTTAAGTCCTGGTCGTGTACGAAAATTCAAGCGTCAACGGAGGACTGCTTGCGGGAGAGCCAATCAATAATTATTCTGAAAAGGCGGAAGCGGAATGCTGAATTTTCTAACTTTTTAAATAACTAAGAGTCTCCGAAGTATAACTAGGTTGGTAAAGAGCAGGACACTTGGATTCCGGAATTTAAAATGAGACAAATCGATGAGAAATATATGAATTGTGTAGGATCAAGCTGAGGCTCCAGGATAAGCCAAAAGTAAAGAAAGGAACGGTCCTTGCTGGTGGCCTCTTAGACAGGCTTGGCTGTTGATCATAACTGGCCAGCAGCAGGAAGTTCCCAATGGTGAAGTAAACCTTAGGGATCGTCCGGAGCTCTGCCAAGATTTTGTTCCATAATTTCAAATATTTTGTACTGGAAAGGTTTGATCTCAGTGGTAACCTAAATAAAGAAACGATAATCCTTGAGTTCATGCGGCGCGAGATATCTCAAGAGTGGCAAAAGGTATACAGAGTGTCCGAAAGTAGGAGCAGGACAGTGAATAAGCAAGTTCAGTCTACCAGGTTCCAACCACAGTCAGTGTGCGGCAGACTTCAGCATTCAATACAGCTTGAGAACGATGAATACCCATTGAGCTATTTTGTGACCACTCTCTGCACTCATTCAAGAGTCACTAATATAGATTTTGGTAGGTTAGAATATACCATGAAGAAGCATTAAAGGAGGGGTCAGGGAAGTTATATGCATGTAACTGGCTTAATTCCTCGGAGCGTGATTGATCTGGATGTGGACTAAATTGCCTGCTTAACCCTAAAACGTTGTTGGGAACCGTTCCATTAACGTACATGCACGTGAATGGCGACGCTCTAGGTCCTGCACTAGCCGTTTTTGTTCGAATGTCAAGAAGTTTACCAGAAAAGGACTTGAGGAACTTCAAATCTGAAACATGCGTAACCGCTCTTTCAATTGGACGAACTAATCTGCCGAAAATCGCACTGTTTGGTTAAGTGGAGCTAAGTTCGTAGCCGTGCTCAGGAGCTTTGATCACAGATTTTGGGAGAGAAGTCATATGAACTGATTATATGAACAATGAAAAGAGGTGTACCACCACCGTGCATGATAGAAAAACATTATAATTGTAAAACAAAATCGTTGAGCCTTGATGTTTCGCTGCATTACGGCATATCTGATAGGTGTCCCGGCTGAATGCTGGCTGTCAGTGAAACTAACCTAGAAACGGTTTGGGATTTAGGATGAGAGCAGACGAAAAGAGCAGCCAGGAAAATCGTGGCAATCCATTTTTAGGTAGAACTGAATAAGAGCCAAGGCCAAATCAGGATGAATAAAGCTTGCTGATTTTTGTCTTCAACTGCTACAGTACGAGGTTAGAAGTCTTTTTTGGCAGATTGTCCTCGAGCATGATTTTGAGAAACCCTGCTGTTCACTATAGATAGGTTTATGGGATAGGAAGTCGGGCATTCTCTATTTGCCGACACGCTCGAATATTCTGGAATCCAAGGGGGTATGGTTGACTGGGCGACAATTAAAGGGATCGTACGATGGCATTTCCTCATTCACTGACTTAATAGTTGTATTTTCCCTCTGAGTTGGAAACATACTTAATGGCAAGGAGGGATTGAAGGGATTTCAGTAGAAAACGCGTGAGGTCGGTACAGCACAGGTGGATTAAGGCTAAGGGGATGCCACCGTGAAATGTAATGGACTTTAGAAATTGACTGGAATGTCGCTCTAAGATTAAGGGCCAAGCCCGGTGGGAAAATCTGAATAGGACGGGATACGTCTGGAGGCTACCAGAAGAACTTTGTTATCATAGAATCAGTGAAAAGAGAACTGGCTGTTGCGGCACTTTCATAAACTAAAGGAGAGTGAGTAGCATTTTTCAAAATCAGGTGAACGGTGGAATTCTGCCTGGGTGCAATCCTTGACTCGGGCAAGCATGGTAACCATGGATGCATGCTGGCCGCGGAGCGGGTCCGTACGACTGCTTACTGACTGGCATCGAGCAGCCTAGCAGAACTTAAAAACAAAAACGGTTCTCAGATATCACGAAAAACCAAACTGGTTTGGAAAGTCACTGATAGATCAACCTGCTATTTGGATATGCAGAAATACAGATATGGCGCGCCCCGCAGGAGGAGCTGAGTTCGATACAACGTCGCTATTGCCTGGTGAATTTTCTGCTAGACGAAATCTCGCCCTGTATACTGTACAGACAGATGTTACTTGTACGCATACGAAAGTGATATACAATCGTCAGACAATGGTACGTCAGTAACGACGACAGGAATTCGTTTAGAAGGAAATTGCTGCATAAATTCATGTATGCCAAATTGTTGATTCCGCGTAAAGTCGCTACAACAACCCTACGGGATTCCGTTTCGCGCGATGTCTGCGCACGATGGGACCCTTGGCACCGCTCGTCTCAGAGTCTAACAAGTTGATGGTGACTTACTGAATAACAATGGGAGGTTTGATTTCAACCCCTCGAAGATTTCTGGTGGCGGGTCCGTGTCCCTCCAGGTTCTGTCATTAAACCCGCCTGCTTCGACTCCGAATGAAGGAAAAGTCTTATGTTCAGGACAGCAATCACTGGGCAATGCACATGCTTTAAATGGCGCTATCGTCCCACGTTCAGGCCAGCTGCCGATTAATCCTGTTACATCCTCTAATGTCATTTCCGCATTTTATCCACTCAGCGCTGCAATGTAACATACCCCTCCGCAAATGAGGCTTTCGTCAAACGTTCTGCTGGTGCCCTCGTTTGCCCACCTCCATTTTGCTATTGGGACAAACATGACCCTTAAACTTTACGCATTGGTTATACGGGCTTATATCTGTGACATGATTGAGCGTTCACATTAGTATTATGCATGTCACATCTGTTGTGGTTGCTGCATCGGCTCTTGTCTCTTTTTGCGTCCATTAAACTCGATAATTTGGTGCATTTGTTGTCCCCGCGAGACCCCCGAGCACTTCGGTCCATCTTCTTTCAGTCGTATTTAAAGTTTTGCCTCCCAACGTCCTAATTTTTCTTCCAGACGGTTTGGTCGTTCGAAATTTCTCGACGACTGGACCTCATCGGTACCGTCTGGAGGGCAACTCTATCACTCAGTTGGCTGGCAGCGAATCCAGTTCACGCTTGACCATATCACAGCTCCTGCATGCCAACAATTGTGCTAACTAGCACTCCAAGGAATGTTGGTACAAGCTGAAATATCAAGTGTGCATCCGTTCACACCGAACCGGGTTCACATTATATTACCCACCCCCAGGACTGCACAAACTTTCATCAAAAGCTTCTTCAAGCCTCGAATGGTGGAGTATCCAATGCCCAACCACTTGATTCACTGATGGATTTCTCGCTTGCAGACGATTTGGCCACCACTATGCAGCCTCGTTTCTTCAGTTTCCCTCTGCGGTTGTGACGCGACCGCTTTCGCACTTTCCGTTGGAGCGGAAACCGAGTTCATGTGGCGTCAGAGATACTGCAAGGGTAATGTGCGGAGAGGCGGTACTAGTTTCTGTAAACGCCATCGGAAGAACTCAGCTTGTTTGTTTGACCCTCGGATATATCGCGCCCTTTGCGATGTGAATTGGGTCGACCTAATCATCTGGGACGTGAACGCCGATAAGTCTGGGCTGGCAGAAGATATAACTAAAAGTTACCTCACTGGCAGCAGATCGATAATCAAAACGACAGAAATGCAGACAGGTCTCTGGAGTTGCTTCGGACTAGCTCCTTTGGATAGGCGAAATAAACTAGAACCAAAAGTCAGGGTGTGACAACTACCTCGACCCCGGTTACCCAAAAATTTCTAATATTCATGTCAGGAGAAAATAAACAAAATTTTCAGGTGCATATTTGACCCGACGAAGCGAAAGCTTCTCAAAGGTTGAAAATGGGAATCCCATCCGACTGCTTTTATTATGTGTATAGTAGTGTCCACATGCACCATCGGCTCAACTAACCTCCTTATTTATGGTTTACAATAATAACGTCCGTATATTTCTCTAACAGCGTTTTATTGCACGATTAAATGTTACAGAGGCATTACAATTTTCAAGGAAATGAAGCAGCTCAAGAAGGCAAACAAAATGGGTCCGTTCAGATTAAACTTGGTTTTCTGGGGATAAACGTAGATTGAATTCTGCGCGGAGCACGGCCCTCACATTCGGCATTGGTGCGCATCTCAGACGCAAAATCAAATTGTACCGCTGCGGCGAATGTTAAGAGATGGCTGGAGTAATGGGATTTAACAAATTTACCTAATGGGCTTGAAAGCCAAGCCATGACGGGGGAAGTCAATAAAAATCATGAGTATGGAATGAAAAGTTGTCAAAATTTATCAAATCATCAGAAGGGAGGAAAAGAGGAGAACGATAGACTATCAATACTAAAGTGCGAATGAAAAAGACCAGCCACTATACCCCGGCTCCTGCAACCGAGTAAACAAGCAAAATGGGTGAAAATGAGGAAAGGAGCGGAATAATGATGAAGAATTAAGGCAAAACACGGTTTGTGGACAAGAAGACAAAAGCCTCACCAGCATCGAGAAAGAAACTGGGGAGCGGTACCCAACGCTTTGAATAAAATGTCCAATGCTGGTAAGCCGGAGTAGAACGAGAACGATTTTTCGCTTCTTTATTTTGTCTTCGGAATCCAGATAGGTGGAAGTTATTGGCCTAAGAATTGCGGAGGTCTTCGAAAGGGAAAATTGTTAGAGAATTTCAGGGCTATCATTTGTGAGGGTATTTGGAATATATTTCACGTATGAGTGCCTTCTTAGCGATTGACTCCTAGTGTTGTGGGTGCGTTAGCCACGGTTGGGTATCTCAAATAGTAAAGTTGTTTAATCGGAAGGACTTGCCTGAACATAACATGCTAGCACCAACTGAGCGCCACAGTTTAAATGTGTCATGCATTAGGCAAATTGATCTTCTAGTTCTTGCATCTGAAATCAGGCGGGTTCTCAGACGCTGAACATGCCAGAATGATGCAGCCCCGGTTCGTTGGTCGCGTGAAGGAAAAACGAGTTCTTGATCAATTTTGAAGATTCCTATAGGTAAATAATATTTGTGCACAAGGCCGCTGATTTCGTGAGTTCAGAATTGTAGTAAATAATTTTTCAGTGGTTTTGAGATAAGGGGACTTAAATATGCGCACAATTTTTATATCATCTGCCAACGGAAAAAGAATACCACGCCCGAAGATGTAGAAGACGATGATACAGAACAGAAAAAGTCTTAGATCTAATGCACATTTTTGAATAGCCTCACTAGAAATCGAACAGTTACAGCATAGAATCCCACCTACATTCACACCTGTATTTTGGAGGTCATTTAGGGAAAGAACCAAGCTAGCGAGAGGTTTGTGGTACCAGAGCTTTCAACCCTTATGTGAATCTTGGAGTGACACTCGATCAAAAACCTTTGTCATACCTAAGAAAATTACAATCACTTCATTGACGGCCTTCGTCACTATGTGTGAGAGATCAGCCACGCGGGTGGAACATGATTTACTTAAAAGATGGCCATGTTGCTAGGCTTTAACAAAGCTGTGGTATTATAAGTAAGCTGTTCATTTAATTTTATTATTCTTTCTTTAACAAGTGAGATAACCGTGATACGACTGAGGGGCCGGTAATTAGGCTGTTCTCGATTTGAGACCTTTTTGTGAATCGAGAAAATGATAGAAGTTTTTCATTAGGAATCGGAAGTGCCCTTTTCACGGAGATATTAAGGAAACTGGAAAAATTATTCGGGATATATACACCTCCAAACTTAAAAACCGAGGGGAATTACATGGTTCAATGAAAACGATTATCCTATTCCGGATATCACTTAACTGAGGTGAGAATAGTGCGGGGATATGGAGAAAGCTGGGACAAAGCCCAAAAATGTTCTATCAGTTTACTGTTGGAGGCGGCCAATCAAGGCAACCAAAAACATTGGGTCTTTTACGGAAGCTCTTATGGTTCATGGTTTTATTTGGAGTAGAGATGTAAACATAGGCCGGGTAGCGGTTATGGTGATAAGGATACCTCGCTAGATGGAGTACTTGAGGTGTTTCATTAGTGGTTCCCAAATTTCGAAATTCAAGTTTAAGTGAGCTACCTACGTTCACTGAAAGGGATGGGTTATGGGATCCTGATGAGCAAAGGCGAAAGACCGGGGCACTGCGCCATTATTTATGGACTTAGCGGCGATTTTAATACGTGGAAGATGGCCAGATGCCTTGCGTGGTCTCCTGCTGAATATGACCAAGGTACCGCTTGTCAGAAAATCGCCCCTGAAATCAGTGTCGACTGCGGCCCCGGGCACTTCAGGAATTGCGGTCCATTGGGATGAGGTGTATTGATGAATCTGGTGTGCTAACTATGGAATCCGTGCAATGGAGCCGGAGGCGTCTGGTCAGGATATCCATCCTGAAGAAAGGAGGCGCATTTGGTTTGAAATATTCGAGTTGGGGGCACTACGGCAAGCCGAGGTGTGGGCATAATCCTCAATATATCTGGATCTTTACTCGCGGGGAGTAAACTGATGAAAGATATCGACGCTTGTGGATCTCTAGTAGACTGGTGATTAGGTGAGTGCTTTTGTAGAAGAGCACCAGGCTAAGGTGACCCAGCTTTAGCTGGTCGTGCATTGTTTGCTGTTTGCATTTTTAAAACAAAATGCTTATGGCTTGGGTCATATGAGATG
Organism: Fasciolopsis buskii; assembly: GCA_008360955.1. Classification (NCBI taxonomy): domain Eukaryota; kingdom Metazoa; phylum Platyhelminthes; class Trematoda; order Plagiorchiida; family Fasciolidae; genus Fasciolopsis; species Fasciolopsis buskii. The sequence goes on along the minus strand of LUCM01000762.1, from coordinate 5,779 downwards.
CATAAGATGATTTATAATAATAATTATAATAATATATTTCTCGAGGTTTGCTGAGAAGCACGCAGGTTGCACGATCTTATGGTGCAATGGAAACAATAGGATAAACATTTTAGTCTAGTTGTTGGATACAGGGCAAATTTGAAGAAAAAAGTAACGAGGCGTCTTTGTTGGTAAGATAGTGTACAATAGTTCATGAAGGCAACAATGGTGCGGCGCTTTCAACGTCGAGGCCAACTGTCCTGTGCCAACGCCTTGAACCGTCAAAGTCAATTTGATGCGAGGCCGGTAAACAGCAAGGGCTACAAAATTAGGACTACGATGACAGCGGAAAAATGGGAGAATAGTATATAAATGACCTTGGAGACAGATAGATTGTCAATTTAAATACGACGGAAGGATAGATAAATGGTTATTAGGGACTCAGATTTATGAATTAGCTGGTTTGGCAACAATATAGAGACGGAACATGGCCGCGCAAGCGTTTGTATACATGCAGCACGTTAGCTCAGTAATCGAGAATTGCGAAATCTCCTGATACTCCGGTGAATTCTGAAAGAGTAGGAATATTAGCTGGGGTTTTAGTTAAACCAAAGAATAAGATTGAGGAAAATTAGGGCATGTGTCATATACGCATTTAGCGACATACAGGGTGAAGCCAAATGAAAGACGGATCTAATAAATCGACAAATGTGTGGACAAAGGAAGTTTTATTTAAGGCGCTGATAAATTCCCACCGCCAATTTTGTTCACTAAGCTTGCAGTTAGATTAAACGCAAAGGAGATTCAGAGGATGGGGTTATTCATTACGGCTAAAAGCTAGTGAACACAAGAAGGCCATTGCGGGATGCATGATTTGTGCAGCAGCTGCCGCATATTCGTCGTCGGTTTGCAAGTTATGCGCGAAAGGCAGGTGTGGGTGGTTTTAAGTTGAAACGCAGGTGTTGCTGCAAAATGAACGTATCCACCTTTATGGATCATTTGTAATGACTTTTGGGCGTTGAGGCCTTTCCGGCACGGTTTAGACGGCAAATTAAGAGGCGGCACACAAAGTTGATCACACTCAGTAGGAGACCACGCAAGGCATCTGGCCATCTTCCACGTATTAAAATCGCCGCTAAGTCCATAAATAATGGCGCAGTGCCCCGGTCTTTCGCCTTTGCTCATCAGGATCCCATAACCCATCCCTTTCAGTGAACGTAGGTAGCTCACTTAAACTTGAATTTCGAAATTTGGGAACCACTAATGAAACACCTCAAGTACTCCATCTAGCGAGGTATCCTTATCACCATAACCGCTACCCGGCCTATGTTTACATCTCTACTCCAAATAAAACCATGAACCATAAGAGCTTCCGTAAAAGACCCAATGTTTTTGGTTGCCTTGATTGGCCGCCTCCAACAGTAAACTGATAGAACATTTTTGGGCTTTGTCCCAGCTTTCTCCATATCCCCGCACTATTCTCACCTCAGTTAAGTGATATCCGGAATAGGATAATCGTTTTCATTGAACCATGTAATTCCCCTCGGTTTTTAAGTTTGGAGGTGTATATATCCCGAATAATTTTTCCAGTTTCCTTAATATCTCCGTGAAAAGGGCACTTCCGATTCCTAATGAAAAACTTCTATCATTTTCTCGATTCACAAAAAGGTCTCAAATCGAGAACAGCCTAATTACCGGCCCCTCAGTCGTATCACGGTTATCTCACTTGTTAAAGAAAGAATAATAAAATTAAATGAACAGCTTACTTATAATACCACAGCTTTGTTAAAGCCTAGCAACATGGCCATCTTTTAAGTAAATCATGTTCCACCCGCGTGGCTGATCTCTCACACATAGTGACGAAGGCCGTCAATGAAGTGATTGTAATTTTCTTAGGTATGACAAAGGTTTTTGATCGAGTGTCACTCCAAGATTCACATAAGGGTTGAAAGCTCTGGTACCACAAACCTCTCGCTAGCTTGGTTCTTTCCCTAAATGACCTCCAAAATACAGGTGTGAATGTAGGTGGGATTCTATGCTGTAACTGTTCGATTTCTAGTGAGGCTATTCAAAAATGTGCATTAGATCTAAGACTTTTTCTGTTCTGTATCATCGTCTTCTACATCTTCGGGCGTGGTATTCTTTTTCCGTTGGCNCGAGAAAAGAAAGAAATAAATTGATGTGGCTTACAGTTTACAATATAAAAGCGTTCAATAGAACGCCGTGTCAAAGCTTTGAGTGTTACAGTTAGATTTCAAGTAGAAAATCAGCAGGATTTTTACGCAGAGATCAGCTCCAACTACGTAGTCCAGAAAAATTTGGCAAATTTATCTGACCAGGAAAACGCTCTAAAGCTGATAAGCCTGCTACAAAAACACCCTAGTTGACTTTAAAAAAAACTAAAAGAGGACTCACAGCGAGGAGCGGTGTAACGCAGCTCATTTTCTCGATTCACAAAAAGGTCTCAAATCGAGAACAGCCTAATTACCGGCCCCTCAGTCGTATCACGGTTATCTCACTTGTTAAAGAAAGAATAATAAAATTAAATGAACAGCTTACTTATAATACCACAGCTTTGTTAAAGCCTAGCAACATGGCCATCTTTTAAGTAAATCATGTTCCACCCGCGTGGCTGATCTCTCACACATAGTGACGAAGGCCGTCAATGAAGTGATTGTAATTTTCTTAGGTATGACAAAGGTTTTTGATCGAGTGTCACTCCAAGATTCACATAAGGGTTGAAAGCTCTGGTACCACAAACCTCTCGCTAGCTTGGTTCTTTCCCTAAATGACCTCCAAAATACAGGTGTGAATGTAGGTGGGATTCTATGCTGTAACTGTTCGATTTCTAGTGAGGCTATTCAAAAATGTGCATTAGATCTAAGACTTTTTCTGTTCTGTATCATCGTCTTCTACATCTTCGGGCGTGGTATTCTTTTTCCGTTGGCAGATGATATAAAAATTGTGCGCATATTTAAGTCCCCTTATCTCAAAACCACTGAAAAATTATTTACTACAATTCTGAACTCACGAAATCAGCGGCCTTGTGCACAAATATTATTTACCTATAGGAATCTTCAAAATTGATCAAGAACTCGTTTTTCCTTCACGCGACCAACGAACCGGGGCTGCATCATTCTGGCATGTTCAGCGTCTGAGAACCCGCCTGATTTCAGATGCAAGAACTAGAAGATCAATTTGCCTAATGCATGACACATTTAAACTGTGGCGCTCAGTTGGTGCTAGCATGTTATGTTCAGGCAAGTCCTTCCGATTAAACAACTTTACTATTTGAGATACCCAACCGTGGCTAACGCACCCACAACACTAGGAGTCAATCGCTAAGAAGGCACTCATACGTGAAATATATTCCAAATACCCTCACAAATGATAGCCCTGAAATTCTCTAACAATTTTCCCTTTCGAAGACCTCCGCAATTCTTAGGCCAATAACTTCCACCTATCTGGATTCCGAAGACAAAATAAAGAAGCGAAAAATCGTTCTCGTTCTACTCCGGCTTACCAGCATTGGACATTTTATTCAAAGCGTTGGGTACCGCTCCCCAGTTTCTTTCTCGATGCTGGTGAGGCTTTTGTCTTCTTGTCCACAAACCGTGTTTTGCCTTAATTCTTCATCATTATTCCGCTCCTTTCCTCATTTTCACCCATTTTGCTTGTTTACTCGGTTGCAGGAGCCGGGGTATAGTGGCTGGTCTTTTTCATTCGCACTTTAGTATTGATAGTCTATCGTTCTCCTCTTTTCCTCCCTTCTGATGATTTGATAAATTTTGACAACTTTTCATTCCATACTCATGATTTTTATTGACTTCCCCCGTCATGGCTTGGCTTTCAAGCCCATTAGGTAAATTTGTTAAATCCCATTACTCCAGCCATCTCTTAACATTCGCCGCAGCGGTACAATTTGATTTTGCGTCTGAGATGCGCACCAATGCCGAATGTGAGGGCCGTGCTCCGCGCAGAATTCAATCTACGTTTATCCCCAGAAAACCAAGTTTAATCTGAACGGACCCATTTTGTTTGCCTTCTTGAGCTGCTTCATTTCCTTGAAAATTGTAATGCCTCTGTAACATTTAATCGTGCAATAAAACGCTGTTAGAGAAATATACGGACGTTATTATTGTAAACCATAAATAAGGAGGTTAGTTGAGCCGATGGTGCATGTGGACACTACTATACACATAATAAAAGCAGTCGGATGGGATTCCCATTTTCAACCTTTGAGAAGCTTTCGCTTCGTCGGGTCAAATATGCACCTGAAAATTTTGTTTATTTTCTCCTGACATGAATATTAGAAATTTTTGGGTAACCGGGGTCGAGGTAGTTGTCACACCCTGACTTTTGGTTCTAGTTTATTTCGCCTATCCAAAGGAGCTAGTCCGAAGCAACTCCAGAGACCTGTCTGCATTTCTGTCGTTTTGATTATCGATCTGCTGCCAGTGAGGTAACTTTTAGTTATATCTTCTGCCAGCCCAGACTTATCGGCGTTCACGTCCCAGATGATTAGGTCGACCCAATTCACATCGCAAAGGGCGCGATATATCCGAGGGTCAAACAAACAAGCTGAGTTCTTCCGATGGCGTTTACAGAAACTAGTACCGCCTCTCCGCACATTACCCTTGCAGTATCTCTGACGCCACATGAACTCGGTTTCCGCTCCAACGGAAAGTGCGAAAGCGGTCGCGTCACAACCGCAGAGGGAAACTGAAGAAACGAGGCTGCATAGTGGTGGCCAAATCGTCTGCAAGCGAGAAATCCATCAGTGAATCAAGTGGTTGGGCATTGGATACTCCACCATTCGAGGCTTGAAGAAGCTTTTGATGAAAGTTTGTGCAGTCCTGGGGGTGGGTAATATAATGTGAACCCGGTTCGGTGTGAACGGATGCACACTTGATATTTCAGCTTGTACCAACATTCCTTGGAGTGCTAGTTAGCACAATTGTTGGCATGCAGGAGCTGTGATATGGTCAAGCGTGAACTGGATTCGCTGCCAGCCAACTGAGTGATAGAGTTGCCCTCCAGACGGTACCGATGAGGTCCAGTCGTCGAGAAATTTCGAACGACCAAACCGTCTGGAAGAAAAATTAGGACGTTGGGAGGCAAAACTTTAAATACGACTGAAAGAAGATGGACCGAAGTGCTCGGGGGTCTCGCGGGGACAACAAATGCACCAAATTATCGAGTTTAATGGACGCAAAAAGAGACAAGAGCCGATGCAGCAACCACAACAGATGTGACATGCATAATACTAATGTGAACGCTCAATCATGTCACAGATATAAGCCCGTATAACCAATGCGTAAAGTTTAAGGGTCATGTTTGTCCCAATAGCAAAATGGAGGTGGGCAAACGAGGGCACCAGCAGAACGTTTGACGAAAGCCTCATTTGCGGAGGGGTATGTTACATTGCAGCGCTGAGTGGATAAAATGCGGAAATGACATTAGAGGATGTAACAGGATTAATCGGCAGCTGGCCTGAACGTGGGACGATAGCGCCATTTAAAGCATGTGCATTGCCCAGTGATTGCTGTCCTGAACATAAGACTTTTCCTTCATTCGGAGTCGAAGCAGGCGGGTTTAATGACAGAACCTGGAGGGACACGGACCCGCCACCAGAAATCTTCGAGGGGTTGAAATCAAACCTCCCATTGTTATTCAGTAAGTCACCATCAACTTGTTAGACTCTGAGACGAGCGGTGCCAAGGGTCCCATCGTGCGCAGACATCGCGCGAAACGGAATCCCGTAGGGTTGTTGTAGCGACTTTACGCGGAATCAACAATT
>LUCM01000760.1:0-10666 GCA_008360955.1 Fasciolopsis buskii | reverse complement strand
GCCGAACTGGGATGTGAACCTGGGACGAACGATTTTTAGTCAAAATATTTTCCTATCGGTGATTTGACCGTCGATATCACATGATGAATAATTTATTGAAGCCATATAATCTTTTAATGGTGCTACTTATTCCCTGTTTTCGTGAGCAATAGGTACGCAGATTGCAGAATAATTTTTTCTCAAAAGCAGATTACCAGCCTTGTGGTTCCCTTCACTCGTCAGAAGTTCGCCCTTGGTATGCGTCCATCCATTGATCCTGAGATCAAGCACCGAAAACGCCGTTCAACGTGTCGCACAATAAATTCCTGTCGTCATCATAAGCTATTTTTTTCTCTTGTGGACGTTCGTCGGCATTATGGTTTTTGCTGACCGTTACAGTGTTTCGGAATTGCCGCTGAGTATAAACGCGACTGGGTCTCAACCTCGTTTGGGATCAGCCAATAATGCATCCAAAGATATTCGATTCCATTCAGAACAACCACTCGTGATGGGTGACAGGCAACTATAAAATGCATCCCTCAGATCAAGATGTGCATTCCTGCATTGCTCAGCAACATACGTTCGTTAGTCACATGAAATTAATCACTTGATCACTTGCCCTGATATCACGATAGTCTGCCAGACAGGTAGATTACCGTCAACATCGCATAGACAGCATCACAGTTTATAGAAAACCTGATCGATAAGACCGGGAACATTCACTGAAGCACAGTCAACAGTAAAATGGAGGATATATTGAGGGGCATTCAATATCCTATTGTCGTGTCGTATCATATCAAAGTGCTAACCTGAAAAGTTTGCCGACAAAGCGTGATGGACAGAAAATCTACTTGCACTCCGCATCAAACGGTCGCCTTCACGTTGCCTACCGAGTAAACGAGTTCACATAATGTAACCGTCAGCGGTTAGGTAGATTAAGCATCTGTCACCGCCAGAAAGATCACAGGTAGGAATCGCGGATCCACTGGTCACTCTGATGTCCGGTTACTGGACCTAACCTAATCTAACCTTGTGGGTTTTATTCCACTGCAAGTCCTCGCACCCATTTGGATGGTGTTTCTTTGGACTGCTGCAAAAATGGAGCTCGAACAGTAATAATAATAATGATATTAATAACAACAATTATTATTATTATTATATGGTGTGAAGAAACCAAAATAACCTAAATCACTTCAACCATGAACATGGTTGTAACATGGGAAATTCTTACAAGTTGTCTCGCTTCTTCCGAATTACCGGCAGGAAAGCATTTGGTGTAAAGCTGGCAGTCCACTTATCCGGCAAGCTTTCCGTAGCTTCTTCCAAAAGATTCACTTGATAAGCTTGAGATTTGCAAACAATTTCAAGTCTTAGGACGTCAAAAGCCCCCGGAATGCGATTACCTTTGTCCAGATCTGTTGAAAAATGAAGAAATAAAGACAGAGAATTTCAAGATTTTCTCGAAAGTTTGGTATTTCAAGAAAGCCCCATCTACACGATGAGAATTGATTGTTTTACTCATCATCTTATGACTGCGCTACTCACTGGGATAACAGCATAATTCCTATAACACCAATGCTGCTAAAGCCCGTCATTCTTTTTAGTTTGCACAGCACGTGTGAATAGCAAGGTCAGCAGTACTGAGTTAGACCTGGCACCATTTGAGCATACTTGCATTAAATCCTCATCCTCAGACAGTCGTTAGAGCACTGCTTTACTTTCCAAATGCAGACAATCGTTGTATTCCTGGACATTTGCTTAGCCCTCACATCTGTCGATAGGTCAGTATTGCAACATTGCTGGTTGAAGAATGGAGTACGGAAACGTATATGTCGGTCCTCAAAGAGTTCCACCGTCGTAACTCAGGTAGGGTTCAGACCTATGGCCAGTTTTTGTTACCCTTTGCCTTCTTTAGCGGGGTATGACAAGGCTGCCCTATGTCCCCTTCTTTCAATTCCTCCATAAAGAATATTGTAAATGGCGTTATGTCTGTTCTAACACACGGGGGAGTTGAACTCCTATAAAGAAATAATTTTCCACTTGGAGAATTCTGACCAGATTGCTTCGTTTAGAGAGAGTGCAGACCAGTTCAGCACACTTTGTATGGTGCTGAAATTCAGTTATCTACCCACAGTATATGCGGCTTTCTCTCACAAGAAGGGTATATTATGCCACAGTTCTATTTCACGATGGGGAAACCGCTCCTATCCACATTAGGGATAACTGTTGAACTTTTGTATTTCACTCTCGCATGTTAGAAGCATTGCTCCAGTCTAGTGAGAACATGGACCAGCAACGATGTGGTGCGTCGTCACGTGTTCGGGCCAGACAGCCATTCTGTTGCTGACGTAATCTTTCTACATCACTTTCGATGGATTGGAAATACTTTCGTATGCCTCCTCATCGCCCGCCTTTCCGAGCTGTTTTCTCACCCAGTGAACAAAGTCGGATGAAATGGAGCCGTGGTCACCCTATTACGGTGCAGAAGTTTGATGAGATTGTCTTCGATTTTAGAATCTGGCGGTAGATATCTAACATTGATAAGCTCTAGCAGAGGTGAAGCTCGAGTCTCCAGCTTCCCAAGTTGAAAGCTGACCAGATTATCTGAGGTTTGTAAGTGAAGGGTGGAGTCCGAAGGGCAATGAGCTAAGCATACAAATACAAAAGTCAACATTTCTGTGCGGAAAAATAGTTTGAAATCAGAACTGATTATCTACTATTTTGCCGCTAGGAGAGGAACATTCTGACTGGTCTCATTTAATGTTCTCTAACCATCAGTAATATAACAATAAGGTAAAATGGAGCCACTTCTCTCTCTCCCTCCATCGAACTCAGTCGATTTGATTCGGTGGAGATATCAGAATCTGAAATCGAGTGCCCATTATTCACCAATATTTCTGAGTTTATGGCTACTGCAACTCCGGTCTCGGGCGTCTTGGAATACCTACGTGTTTTAGAAAGCAGTGATTATACATGGACGTGAACAGTAATTCAAAGTGTTTGCAATTTCTGTGTGTGGGAGAGTAGAAAAAGAGTAACTGAAGTGAAAGGCTTTGTTCTCATCGCCTATCTATCTCAAAGTGACATTCTTGGTCAGAGGTCATTCACTCCACATTTATTTGGCAAAACCTACTAGGTATGGCTGGGTCTCGTGATCGCACTTATTCTAACTCGTCATTATAAAACTTGTGCCGAATTTCTTCAGTTTGTTCAGCTCTTATCTGATCTCTTGTAACTACAAGTTAGAAGCGTAAACTGCCTACCAGTTATCGGGCATTTCTTTATTCCAAACACACACACACACACACACACAAGCTACCATACCGTCTCCGGTTGTTTTTTGAAAATCTCGAGCAATTCTCTGCTTTAACTCATCGGTCACCAGAGCGATCACAATGCTTTGGTAGTGCAGATAATCTTAGCATAAACTTTACGAAATCGTAGAACTCAGGTATTTGATTTTCATGTTGGTAATGAATAAAACCCCTTGGTAAAACAGCATTGTAATATCCCACATATGTGTGCTATTTCCCAAGTCCTCTTTATTTGTTAACTTTAGAAATGTATCGCGTCATGCATCGGAATAGTATCAAAACGGCATCCATAGAAGAATTCTATCTAAAATAACTAAGGCCGGATGCCATAATTCTTCATCTTGTCTTTAGCAGAAATATGTTACATTAGGACAAACCGAATGACAAGTTCCGATAAAGTTTATCAGGATCACGAGCACATTCCAAGTAGGAAACGTTCCAACCAATGCTAGGGAAAAATACACTGCTAATTCCCATCCCTTTGTGATGTCTTTCGGCAATTGCGACGAGCCTTCATTAGGGCGACTCACCATACAGTCGAATTTCTATTCGATTCAAGCTTATGTACACAAGAATAAATCTAAAAATAATAAATACAATTCCAGTTGTTGTTCCTTACATTGTCTGGTCCGAATTCAGCGAGCACATAATCTGTCCAATGGACAGACGCGTGGTCACTGTCAAGGCTAAATATTATCGTTTCGTACTCCGGACTTCCGCTCACGTTTCTCACACTCTTAGTTCAACCAATGAACATTACCTTGTGTCTCACGCTCGCCGAGGTTTTATTGGTTGGATGTGACATAGGTTGTTTAGTGGCCCGTGGAAAACCATGTATCTGTAAACAACACTGTCAGAAATTGGTCGGATATAGGACATACTGTGAGACTTGGAGAAATACGCTGAATTCCCGCTGTTGTCTTTTTTCCTTATTCTTTTACACATGCTCAGCAAAGCTGATGGAAGCGACGCCGCGGTCAGGCCATGGTTTGGCGTGGAGGTATGAAGAAGTTACCTCCAGTTTTGGCATCGCGTGGTTCTTGCTATTTTCCTGGTTGGGGCCCAAAAAGGCGAGGATTGTTGTTGGCTGGAGAGGCTGACCGATATGTCTGAGAACCGAAGTTAGAGAAGCGAATGATGTATGGCATGCTGCTAAGTGCTTGTGACCCTTTAAGGGAAAAATCACGGTAAACGGCAAAAAAATATGCACGGGCAAAAGGAAGAAAAAAACTGGTTGTCCTGTTGTTTCCTATTTCCCTTCTTTATTGTATAACTGTATTTACATGTCGTTGACTTGGCGACTCGGTTGTTTTTACAACAACGATATATATATTAGGGGTTAGAAGGCGTACACTGTATGATATATATATATATATATAAAAGTATCTCTTCAAGGATCCAACGACGCAGAGGTTCGTGTCAAAACTGAATTTTGTCAGGACTAACTGAATTTCGGGTTTAAAACGATGTATTCGACAAATGGAATGTCTCACGTGGGTTGGGTTGAACAAAAGTTATTTCAGTAGTGTCCTTTTTGTTGCAACAAGCACCATCGTGATGAGGCTTCCAGAATGGCGGACGTTTCATACAGCCGGATCAAGAGAATTCGCAAATCCACATTCATTAAGCGGGTTGCAGTCAACATTGTGCTCACAATTAGGGACGTTGATCGGCAACTAGCGGGACCGAACTCGCGACTCCGATTTCGACCATTCGACCGGGGCCGTCCATGAAAATCACTGGTATCCCCTTTCACGCAAGCCATAAAATTATTCAGTGCACTGAAAAATATATTTCAAATCAATGTTTTCTTATCCTTCACGAATTTTCTGCGGTCTTCAAGTCCTACAAACAAACTGGAAATTCTGTCTTCAGTTTCCTTACTGAGGTACCATTTCTTAGAGCAATAGATTTTAATTAAGCTTATCTTCTACCCTCGTCAACGATCAACACCACTGCGGCGATATCGTACCGACTGCGTCAATCGATAATGTGAGCAAAAACGTCGCTTGAAAAAGTCGATGAATACAGCTAGACCAAATCCTGCGAGGGATAAATCGACCAGTGAGTGTTGATCATTGTAGATCAATGAAAGCAATTCGATTTTGTTTAGAAAATAACTTTTTTGTCTGGCCTATCTCAGTTTTCCTATGTGAGAACTAGAGCTAGTGGCTCATGGATAGAATCACTTGGGGGAATTGAGAGCGAAGTAGGGCAGAAGTTTCTTCCCTTTTTCCCCTGACAAAAACACCATTGACTTGTTTTCATGGGTTGGAGTTTGTTTTGGCAATTAGGTTGAACGTTCTTTTTCCCGCTTTCACAGTAAAATCTGACAATGTTCTCATGGCAACTTATTTGATCTGGAGACATTCAAGAAAAAATAAAAACAATGTCACTTTTTCTACTAAGGAGCAACACCAATTGCCAAATTGGAAAAAAGGGTTTCTGATTGATTGCAATCCTTGCTTATTGTCACCACAATTGGACTTGTTCGGCTATACCGAATTCGTGAACACCTAGATCGGGCAGGAGTCAGACACGTGACAGATTAAATGTCGCTCCAATGTAAAATTTTTTCAATCTCGGCAGGATTTCAAACCGACGTACCGCGTAAGGTGTATCAACAGAAATCTGAGGTTATGACAAAGGGTGTTCATGCGTCTCAGCTAATGGTCAATAAGTAATGGATTAAGTTCACTCGTTTCGTAATTATGCCAATGACGAGTAACACCAAACTGTTTCGCAGTGTGCATTCCAAACTTATTTGTCGTGGTGACTCTCACTTCATACTTCCCGGTCGCTTTTGGGGTGATGCCTCAAGTGAATCTATGTTCAATTCATTTCTCGTTCTTGTTCTTTTCTTGTTTTATTCTTCTATCTTTTACTTTCTTTATTTGTGAAATAACAAGGTACACCATTTCTCGGGAAAGGGGCCGCGGCCAACAGAGGACTGTCAAGTGGGGAAGTTGACCGATGGTGGAAGGATTCGAGCCCGCGACCTTCACGTCCGAATGCCACGACCTTATCCGTTTGGCCATCCCCAGCCGCACCAAGCAACTTAGGAATATAAAGGTTCACCCGGTATTATCACTTTCACATCACCGAAGAAAATATCCATCAAATTGTACCATTCGCATCTATCAGCCTCATCTGCAATAAAACAACCCCTTCTGAATGTCGTTCTGAGAAACTGACATGTTCTACCATTCCCTCCGTTTCCTGGTGCACAAATATCTACAGTATCGGTTCTTACTTACCCCGAAATATTATCATTCGGATGTGGGTTTCGACTTTTTACTTACAAATGTGAATGAAGAATTATTCATGCACTTATCTAGCTTCAACGTTGTATGAATGAGCACTCATCCAGTCACCAAATATTAGGAGACCACCGTTGACCTTGAGAAACGTGCAAAGGCGAGAGGTGTCTGTACATACAATCACTTGCAATGCAAGTCGATGACGATAACAATATTCGAGTCCCAGTGGTTGTCTTCTTTGTAATGTTTGAAATATGAATGTAGTATGAAACATGACAAAGTTTATACAGTCCAGTGCATGGAGGGAAGGGGAACCAGTAACTTTGATCCTGAAACTTTGAACGGCATAGAACAACAGAAGTTCTAATTAGGTTTGTTGTGGTAACCAGCCAGGTGACATCGAGTTGCCGCCTACTATCAAAGTGACCGAAGACCGCTGTGGGATTCGAATTTCTGTCTCCCTTTGGGGGTTATGGAGATTTAATTGACCTGACCAGGGCCGATCCACAGAATCAGTCCATTTTGCTTGATCGTAAACTAGTATGCTAAATTTCCTTGCTGGTGCGTGAGAAAAGTAATGTGGAATTTGACAGAAATCCGGTGTTGGCCAAGCGGATAAGATTGTGGCATTCAGACGTGAAGGTCGCGGAGTCGAATCTTTCAACCACCGGTCAACTTCCCTATTTGATAGCCCTCTGTTGGCCGCGGCCCCCTTCCTGAAAATGATGTGCCTTGTTATTTCATAAATAAAGGAAGTAAAAGATAAAAGAAAAAAAGAAACTCGTTGGAAACTCTTTGAGTATCTAGTCATCGGAAGGTTGACGATTTGTTCCCGGCTGACTCGGTTTTATGACATGAGTGTGGCGGAAAGGATAAGCCCCACAGAAGTCAGGATCCAATGCACGATAGAGGGGGACGGTTGGAGAGAGCGACGATCTTGACCGCAGAACTTGAGGTGGCATAGAACTTTAAAAAGCTCTCGGTAGAACAGGTGTAGCTAAACAGTTTGGCTGCCTACCATCAAAAGTCTAGTAATAGTTTAATTATCCTAATTTGGCTCACTTAAGTGCCGGTTTCTGACAGTTCATCGTTTCAATGCGTCAACTCGTCATCTCCGTTTCGGTCAACCAAACTCCAGAAAATATTCCTCTTGTTTCAAAAACAAAATTGAAAAATATAACATTTTAATGTGCTCCACAAAGCGTTTGTTAAATCAGTCCTGTGGAAATTTAACAGAGAATCGAATGACCAGTCCACCGGCCAACGTTTGTAAACCCAGGACCAATTTGTAATATTTCTAGATTGAATATTGCTCCAAAAATTCATTTGCCATTCATATTTTATATTTCATCATTGTATGTTTTACTTTCATTTTATTACTGAAACTAGAATTCAATGAGAAATCGAGGCAACAAATGTTTGTCAAGTAGGGTAAGTTGGTCGGTGGTGATGGTAATGGTGATGATGGTGGTTAGGGACTCGAACTAGCCACCTTCGATCGCTTGATCATCACCATACAATACTGAGTGTGTGGCAAGATAGGAAAAGAATCCCTAATGTACTGATCAGCGGATCTCATCGTAGAGAGATAGTTTGATCGTTTAACCTTCCAATCGGTGAGCAATTATGGGGTGCGATTTAATCAAAAGCAGCGGGGTGAAAAGATATGTGAACATAGATTTCAACTTCGGAACAACAGAATGAGCGCCACTCATAAATCGGCCATGACAGCAATCGGAATGTAATTGTGAATTCTTTGCGAAATAGTTGGAAAATGAGTTTGAAATCTGGCCAGTGGAATAGATCATTAAACGGATCGTTGACCAGTTAGAATGCATATGGTCATTCTGTATTGTATTTGTTTGTGCCGGCACTGAGAATGGGGCAGTTAAATACAAGTGGACGTACGTTTCGTTTTCATCTGCCGTCGATGGAATAAATTTGTTTATGCTGACAATTTCAAAACATCTCAAATCTGTGCCTTTTAGTTCCTATTTTAATTCACGCTTAGGTTATTAGACTTACTCGTTAAGCACATACAAGTAAACGATATCTTGTTCGTAGCATGTTAATATTACGTAAAAATGGAAGTCTTATTGCAAACCCAACGATGTTGGATTGAAAAGTGAACCTTGGAAACAAGTTTTTTGAGATGACTGTATTATTTGGACAGAGAATTAATATAAGAAATTCCGTTAGTTACGTTAAGGGAATGATACGAATCACGAGCAAGTGCTCCGATCGAAGGTACGCTACCAAAGTCAACATGCAGACCACAGCATAACGGAAACATGTTCGGGTGGCATTAACAACTCATGGGTTCATAGACAAAACTGGAGATACCCCGATTGGTGGAACACGTTCCGTCCAAGCATCTTCGAGGAACATTTGAATTTCACAATCGCTGTTCGCTTCTTCCCATTGGTTACTTGTCTACACAGGCCAGTGTGAGGATGTCCTGGACTGCATCATGTGAATTGCTCACCACAATGACCTAGCAAATGATGCTAGTTTCGGGACCGACCTATTCGAATCAGACTAGTTGGACATAATATACACTCATGTGTTTCTGCTCCAGACATCGTGCTTTATACATTTTGAAATATTTTGGTCAAATTAACATGAAATGGAGTCTTGTTGCTTTGTAAGCGGTCCGAAAACAAGGCAGAAAACGCAAGCATGATGCAAAATCTCCCGGTAGGGACAGGCTGCGTGTGGATGCCAAAAGTACGAGGACACATTGTTTCGGTACGACGAATCATTAAAATGTGAAACAGGGTTGTGCGGAAAAACAGAACTGGTGGGCTGACTTATTTGGGATCAGCTGAACAAGACACGGGCTTGGAAGTGGAACAGCTGCAAGACAGCGGACATATACGGAATCAACCAAGTGTCCTAGCTTGGGGTCTGATCTCTGTGACAGGCTCAGACGCGAGCGGGTGCGACAGTCAATATGAAGACCAAAGAATAGACAATGAGCCCAGCTAAAGGACCCTACTTAGCGCGAAAGTATAAATAAGCCATTTAATGAGGGCATAAACGAATTTGTCGTGCTGAACGGCAAGGCTCATTTGATCGTTCTCGTTTGATTACGCAGGGTGGGAATGAACTAGAATCGAGACAACCGACTGAAGACACTAAATTCAGCGACACATCAAGTGATTAGATAAGTGTAGATAAGTATAGAATTGATCCAGCTGAGAAAACTCGTCGATCTCGATGGGATTCGAACTCAAACGTGAACGTAACGCACGTATTTGTGCCGCATGCCCCCTACCACATGAGCTACGAGGCCAAACCAAAACTTGGGAAACAGTCAAGTCTGTGAATACTAACTAGGGTATGCCAATTAATTCACAGGGAATTCATACTGTGGTAGTCCATTTGGAAAACTGTGCTGGATACTGTTTGCATAGTTTAGGTGGGTTGCCATCGAGTCGAGAACCTTTCGGCGTGGCCCTGTGACTCAGCGTTATCAATTCTACTATTCATGGTGGGTTCATTGTGAAAAATTTTGATGCGAGACTGGGTAAATCTAACTTCCGAAGAGTACAGGCATCCGAAGAACAAGCGATAAGTGACGGTAATATGGTAAACACGAAAACGGCAAAACATGTCATGACAGACTTTTCACTTGCAATAATCTAACGCGTTATGTTCACTGTTGACTAGACAGAAGCACCATGGTTATCAAGAATCAGCACAGCAAGCATTTTGAATGATGTCCACGAAACCCGGCGAAACCTCGGACGACACTTTTCTAGATCTTTAAAGTGCAGAAATCTAGACTGATCGGGATCGCCTACGATAAACCCTATTTTCTATTGCCACTGGCACTGAGTGTGGACATTCCAAACACTTGCAAACAGTCAGATTTCGGTTCTCAGATTTCAAAATAGGAAACTTCCTCCCCTCTCCCTGGTGTGCCGGAAGAGCACGAATTACTGTTTCAGTCTTCCTGTGAATGATGCTGAACCCTTCGGTTTGGCGCTGTTCTCCATGCGATCATTCTTACCATTACATGCACACTCAGATCTGGATGACATTGTGGTGAGACTAACTTGAAACTCGCTTGAAGCAACTCGGAAAAGCTTAGCTATAGCCCGCGTAGAC
>LUCM01000759.1:0-19661 GCA_008360955.1 Fasciolopsis buskii | reverse complement strand
ACATAATTTTAATTATGCGATGTTTCTAAATAATTTTTTTTGGGTTTGATCTACCAACACTGGCAAACAACATCCCATATCCATATTAAGTCCGCTATTATGAGCAACTATGTAGTTATCGTTTTACTTAAAATCATCACAGTTGCATAACGGCGAGTCAAACCACGATTAAATAGATAAGTCAAACTGCAAAGCTGTTGTAATTTTCAGACTGGACCATAAAGATCTGCGGTTATTGAGCACTGATCTGTTAAATTTTATAAGCCCAATGATGGTGATAAGCTCTTTTGGAATCCCTTGAGCGAAAAGGACTTTACGCATTGACCAGAGACCGTGAATGTTTGAGAACATTTGCAATAATTTGTCACTTAATAAGTAGAAAGATCGTTCACGTTTATTGGTTAGCCGTCATGTTTCGATGGGTTTCGTGTATGATTCACTAATCGGTGAAGGTTTCATTCATTCAAACTCCAAATTGGAAGGTGACTTGTGCAGGCGCACGATTCGACGAAATAGCAGAAATAGGACCACGGGTGAGATTTCAAATTAAATTACAGCAAGAAACAATTGATTAATAATCACGAGAAACAAAGTCAAACATCTGACCACTTTGAAGCCGTTGTACTCGTGATGTCAGTTGGTGCCAGTGGCGAGGAACAACGACAGAGAAACTAGCGTATTCGAAATGAAGTCCATATTTACTAGATTGGCTCTTGTTTAGTTAAGACAATGTATCTCAAAAAATTCATACTCAATGAAGTAAAGCTGTTTAGAAAAAAAACATTATTGCGTTGAAAATGAATGTATTCTTATTATAAAACTTTTCATTTGACCACCTGGTAATGGGAACATGGATACATGAATTTGCATGATTGTGAATGTGTCCTCCCGGTAGAACGTTCCCAACTGAACGTCGTACTGTATGCACCATTATTTATAATGTTTCTTTGTAAACGCCTCTCATCGTTCTTCCTTCGTCAGTTTATAGTCCTTATATTTGTTACTCATTTATGAAGACAAAATGAATAATTGGCTGAATGCCAAACTTATTTACTCGGTGAGTATAAGAAAATAATGGAACGTATTTCTTCGAAGACACACTGCTAGCTTTTACAAAGGGAACCCAAACCAAGCATTTTCCTGAGTACCAGTCTACGGTGTAATGTAATGTGTTTATCAGGCAACTGTTGCATCAATAATGGAAAAATCTGCAGGCCGCCGAGTAACCCTTACTTATGGTAACTAACAGCTACACAAACATTTGTATTATGATCGCCGTATATTGCTACTTTCAAATAAATATCGTTAAAACTAAATGATTTCTAATCCATATATTTTGAAAAATCCCCAACGAAACTGATGAAACCTGCAGAATCTTGGCTCCGAAATGACAATTTTTGCAACCTAAAACTGGGGATGCGACTCATGGTATTCGTCGTTCTGATCCGCTTCGTAGTCATCGAACAGGTTATCAAAATAATAATAAAATTAAATCAAACTTTAAATGTTTCGTTCAGTTTTTCCGGGATCATCGAAACCCTATCCTGTTCTAATCGATAATTGATTGACTAATGATGAGAGACGGTATACTACAAAATACCCCGCCAATAACAATTGAATTTAGACATTTACTCTCTTCTCAATGAAAATGAAATGTTGACTTGTGTTAACGGACAGACAGAGACCTGATTGGCAGATGTTTGACTATGTTGGTTTTCTAGTGAGAATCGATAAAAAATTGAATATTTAAGAACAGTAGTTCAAGCCTGGAGCAGAAAGAAGTCCCAAAAATGCTAGTGACATTTCTATTCATATTTGCGAGCTTTCTCGCGTGCGCAAATTGTGGTAAGTGTTCCCGGATGAAATACAACTATCTTTTTCATTTAGGATTGATTTGCTTCGAAAACGCCTGCTAAGCTTTAAATTTACAGGCTTTTCCTTATCATACACGTTATTTAACACATTTTCACCTGTGAAAGCAATTTACTTAGAACTGTTTGTTAATTTGCTAGCTCCTTCGAGAAAAAACGATCTACTGCAGTCATCAAGGCTGCTAATTAAAGACTACCGTGTGCTGCATGCATGAAACAAATCCATGTGAACAGTATACTCATGAGTTAGTTCTCAAATTTCTGTTGACAATGACGAAGCTAAAATTTTGTATAATGGAATCCAAGCTACCTCAACAATAATTGATTTCTTCGAATCAATACAGAGACGAACAGTTCCAGATTATCAAAGATGCAGATATAAAAAGCAGTGGAGAAAATTAATAAAGCAACGCCAATAACAACTGTACTCTATCTTGAACGGCTCCTGGAAAGTCAATAGTACATTCAAATTAAAATCTATCATACCGTAAAATTCAGCACGTAAAAAAATCCTCGCTGAATTGCAATGGGCATGTGGTGAAAGGTTGGAAAACCTCGTCAGATCAGATCACCTGTTTGTACATATGTTTGAAATGTTTGCTTACCCTTGCAAATTAGATAAGGAATACACCCCTCGGGGAATGATAAAACGCCTGGATTGATGCTTTTGCTTTCATTTTCAGATCGCAAGTCACCTGTAATTACCAACTATTCAGTGTGCTAGTATCCATCAGCTAGAACGTACTACTGATTGAGCTCAAGCATTGCTTTAGTTCAGTCAGTTTTGCGCAACCGGCGATGACGCAGCAATCTGCTTAGATTTTCATTGCATAAAATGATAGTAGTAGAAAACCTATGGCAGAAGACGTTACAAAAACAACAACGAGGCCAAAACACTTTGAATGCGTAGATGTTGTCGCTTGCTTTGTTTAACCACAAAGTATGCGATC
Organism: Fasciolopsis buskii; assembly: GCA_008360955.1. Lineage (NCBI taxonomy): Eukaryota > Metazoa > Platyhelminthes > Trematoda > Plagiorchiida > Fasciolidae > Fasciolopsis > Fasciolopsis buskii. Next base: position 16,840 of record LUCM01000759.1, on the reverse strand, counting down.
GCTTGTCTTCGTATAATGGTGATCTGATGGCCCGAAACCCGTGACTAGCTCGGGCGACACAGTACAATCCACTGATAAAACTTTTCAGTCGTGTTCTTCACGTCGCAGCCCCATCTTTCAACCGTTACTTCCCTCGTCAAACATCACATGTGGTGGAAATTTATCTGCAGCATGCCTAAGTCTTCTTAGCCCTCTTACCCTAATTTAATCCACTGTTCTTCAGCTTCGTGATTTGTTACTCTAAGTCCGACTTCTGAGCTACTGCTAAATTCCCTGTACTGCATTTTGGCAAATCTTAAAAACGCTGGTGTCCAAACTTTTGTTTTTTTTCCTGTCCATAATGGCTATGCCTCAATAAGGCATAGTAGGACATTGATGGCTTTAGTTAAAACTTTGTCTTGCATCTGTAGGAGAATGCCACCCTGATGTCACAGATCAACCAAGCCGATATACGCTGATCAGTCCCTCTGTGGATGGCATGTCAACTCATCCACCCATCCAGTAAAATGTAATCGACAAATTTAGCAGGGCTTATCCATTTCACTCAAATTCCATCGACCTACTATTTTTAAAGTACGTCCCAATAATAAATACCGTCGTTTAGACCGTTAAAGATTTTACCCACAGCCACAACTGCACATGCACGTTTCACTTCATCAAAATGTATTGCTGTCACATAACGGTAGAGTGATTCTGACAGTCGTCCCAGCTACAGAGCAAAAGCATTTATTTACAGCCAGCAAACAATACAAGCAGAATTTATTGTGATAATCATGAGGGAAGATTTTCATAAGCGAAGGGGTATGACCACTTAAACGTGTACTGAATTTCCCTGGCAAGCCTTTCAATGAGATCGATGAGCTTAGTATTCTGCCTTGTAGGTTTGTTCGTCTGAGACGGATTGTGCGGGTCTGACAGCTTTCACTCTCCTTCCCCGATAAAATCTTTGGTTGTGAAATCGCCACCAGCGACTACGATGTCCGTCAATCTCAGGCTTGTAACTAGTCACGATAAACCTTCGTAGAATTCATCCTTTGTGCTAGGAAAGCTGCAGTCGGTTAGAGGAAAAACAAACACGATGCAAGTTCCAATCACAGTTAATAAAAGTAGGCGTCATAGTCAAATGAAATGTGTCTATTCGCTCTGAGGGAAGTCGAATGCTTTCTAATATCCGTCGCGGTTCAATTTCGTTGCTAAGCCCCTTCCGTCCACCGAAATTCTCCCTGCCTAAAGTGTTGACTGCAGATGGATGTTCCCCGGACGAGACGGTTTTGTAGCCGATGCAAACACAGATGCAAAACGGTCCGAGCAAATGTTGACCCCCTGGTTGGCTTGGATGCAATCTTCCCAGCGCACTGGTCCAGCGTAAGCGTGGGCAAAACACTCAATCTGGTCAGCTGAAGCTTGCTCACTTGGCGGATTTCGGCTATGACGCATCTGTTTCTCTCAACAGTGGTCTACATGATGTGCGCACTAATTGTCCAGGCGGAACGGCTATTTGTTTGGCTCGGCTTAAGGGTTCAAATTGTTGGGTAGTCTAATGCGCTCCCAATAGCTAAGGCCTTGTTTTGCTCGTCTCGTGTGTGTAAGCCAGCTTTTAGGTGAACACATGATCGAAGTACCAATGACATCTGAACCAAAACGGATTTCAATGGTGTGTATGTGCGTTCGTGGTTTAACTGACGACTTCAGATCACTCTCCCTCGTTTGGATTCAAATCACGGCACGCATGCCGGTTTGGAATCAAATGCAATACTGCGTGGATCAGTTGGCCTTGAGCGTGCAGAGGCTGCACTCAACACAGCCGTGGGTTAGCATGTGTATATATACGTGTTTAGTTATTTTAGTGTCTTGCCCATCCTGGGGTCTGAGAAAATCACTCTGGTGGCTGCATTTGAAAGAGTTGAATTGGTCCCAGAGCACCTTAACTCAAATCTATGGAATTTGACTAAAGATTTAACTCATGACAACCCTGAAAGTAATAAAGCTGAGACTGACTTTTTTCCAGTACATGTTAACAGTGACCGGTTAGTACAAGTAAGGCTTCAGGAAAATAATTTGACAAGCGAAAATTCGTGAATGCAGACTGTAAACAAAGCGTTGGTGACTGGGATCTAGTTTTGCAGTGCGTACTCTGCTTTTATGTTTTTAGACAATTACCGAAATCGCTGTGAATACAAGTTACAAAAAACGGAACACCAAATAGCGTAGTGATATGAGGACAGTGAATCCTGGGGTTGATGTGATCAGGAAACTAAAGTCATCATCGTTAACATTTTTTCAATGGCTTGAATAAAGCAGCTCAAGATAGCTTATTTGGTATTGTACACTAAAATCCGGGTGAGAAAAGCAAGCTGAATATTCAGACCTGAATGATGTGTCCCATATATTTTCTGTCCTTTCAATAACGCTGACATCAGCTAAATCAATCGACCGACAACTATCCGTTGTCCCTTAATCAGAGAAAGGGTGCTTTGCAAGAAGCTCTATAGAAGGGTTTCAAAATGATTCGGTGAGCTAAATATTAAAGCTGCTTTTACTGTGGAAAAAGTTATTTTTTGGTAACAGTAATCAAACGCTATGGATTGAAAGCTGGAAGCATAAGGAAGTGGAGCACTAGTTCAGCTGCTAGACGGTACAGAAGCACCAGTTAGGCAGATTCTTTGACAATAAGCTTTAACCTTCCTTACATTTAAGTAGGGAAAAAACAGAATGATGAGCACTAGTTCGCTGATCACTACCGGCTCGCTCAGTGCAACGGTGTCACGGTCGTAATTCTCCTGCGTGTCGGCTGGTCCATTGTGGAATCCATTGCAATATTTCGGCCTACGCAAGACTTGACAAAACAGATAAGTTTACGCGCCAAGCAGGACGACTGATAGGGTAATCATTCTAAGGCTCTTGTTATGACAACAGCCTACCATCAAGGCGTCGGGGAGCAGCTGAATGGAATTCAGTCAGTTTGTGCCAACTATTCTGCTGATTTTGCCGACTGCATTTCCAGTTCATATCGATTCTTAGCATGGAAAGCAGTGAGATCGTTTGCCACACACCTGTCCGTTGATCTTCCAGTTATCTTGTGTTGCTAGTTGGCTCACTTGCACGTGCAAGTAGCCGTACTACCAAGAAACACTTCAGTTTGTATGCGGTAAAATTCACCAGAATGTTGCCTTCTGTCAGTTAAGGGTCTCGCATACTATTTTTCAATCATCTGGCTGGAAAAAATCTATGGATAAAAGACAGCGAAAGTTTTCGTTCACTTCTAGGCAATTTAATTATATTACAATACATTTTTAATCTACAAATCAGTCATTTGAGATCAGATTGGATTAAAAGTTAAACTTAGCATTAGTGCAGTGCTGTTTCTATTGATTAATTTTAACCTCTTCTCAAATGTCACAGTTTTATTCTGTAACATGTATCGTGGCGCACCTTTCAGACCATTCACAGGTGGGGTAGAGAGGACGAACCTACTTTGTTCGGTTATTGATTTCTGTGAAACGGGTTTAGTAATACACCTGAATCTTGAACCTCTTCTGACAACCATTTCACAACGAAGTGCATTTGCTACGTAGACTGGACGCTGCCCCCGTTATAGTTTGTTCATATCACCCTTGATTAATGTAAGCCTAGCTGGAAACAAAGGACCAAAGAGACAATACACAATTAGGTAAACACTCCGTTCATCATTCATCCAACTGCCTCAATGTCCACATTTGCAGCAGCTATGCATTAAATCGGCCTTGCCATCGAGCACTAGTTTGTCTACATCGTTCCTCAACGGTTAGTCTCAGTTTAACCAGGGGTTCAATTGAATTGCACATAGACGTGGAAATCGTTCAAAGAACGTGAAGTTTCAAGAGGTTTGACAGACAAAAACAAGAGCTATTGCAAATACCAATTTTCAAAACTCTATATATATATATATGCGTATGAACTGATACAACGTCCCAAATTGTGAATAAACAGTTTTGTCTAAATAGGTTTAGCGCATCCGTCGGCACCACTGCAACATAAGAGAATGTTAAACATCAATGCAGTTATGCGCGGATTATAGTTAATAAATTTCCATTACTCGAATTACTGAAAACAGTTTCATGTTTTGCCGCAAATTCACATAAATTTCTATGAGTCAATTTTCTTCGGACACCTCCCTCACATGTTTTGCTTTCAGATATAACAAAAGCAAGTGAGCACTTCTGTTTTACACTAAAAATGGACGTGCATTTGGAATAAATGTTTCCGCACTCTGAAAACATTTTTGAGTTGCTCGGGAAACAACTTGGAGAGGCAAAGAGTACACTGATTATTCATTATTTAATATATTCCCCCATCGATCAATTTCTAATTATGAAGACATTGACGAGCTGATATTAAAAGAGGGCTCTAGGAAAGGCTAATCTAACTAAAAGTTCTACGTTTTGCGATTTTATTTTGTAGCATACATCAAGAATGTTCGCTAGATTTAAACTTGACGAAATTACCGCTGTACATGTTAGTAGTGGGATATTGAACATTTTTATGAAATAACTCACCATGTGATTTCATCGCTCAACTCACCATAAAAAACCATGGAAGCACTGTTTAGCTGTTTCATCCTTGTTGGAAATCATCAGCAGGGATGATGTCACATAGTGAATCAGTTCATGAAAACATTCAATTTCCTATTTCTAAAATGTACCAAGTAATCAAGCTCTGTAGGTCATATCCAAAGCATGACCTATGAGTAAGGGTTGATTGGTGTGTGCTTGCGGCCCGTTGCTTTGGTTGTGCAAAGAGCGAATCTGTTTTCTTATACTTAACGGGGTTTTCTGAGAATTCGATACAGTCGCTTGGACCGCAGGACAATAGGGCAAAAACCTGCAAGGCACATGACAGCAACACTGACTAACCCGTCCATTGTGCACTTTTTCTATCTTTTTGTGAAAGAGGATTTACGACTATATGCTATTTAAACACCTGGCTTTTCCAATCGATACCGCCAACGCAATGCATTTCTATGCAGATCTATTTGTAAGAAATTAACCTGCGGTCACTATTTTATTACAGTCCGTAGTTACGAAGGTGAGTACTTCCAGTGATTGATTTTCAGGGTAAAAATGTTAGGTAGAAGTTTATAAATGTGTCATGACATTCTGCAAACAACTTGACGATGAAACTAAAAATTAGGTAATTTGATGGATTTCGTTTTTTTATGAATTGTTACTAATCGCTTTGAATAAGAATGGTGGAATATGACCGAAATCGGTTGCAACCATTCGTTCATGAATGCTTTTTCCGGTGTAGGCCAATCTAGGGCCCATCTTTAATAGACGCTTGAAAATTCACGAGTTCGACGATGGCTGGTCATTAAATTGTTTCGTTTATTAGAATAAATCAAAACTAACAGATAGCTGATCATCAGAATCCCGTTGATTTGATCCGACCTAAAAGCAATGGATAATGTTTGACGTGCACTGTTTCCACCAAATCGCCCAACTGAATGTGTGTAATGATTTAACGTATTAGGCACCGGTTTTTTTCAAATCCTTGGATGCCGTGATATTCGTAAATTAATTGCAGAAAATATAAGCCGAAAGATATGCGAAACCCATAATCGCCATCAACTGGTCTGTCGTGTAAGGGGAACATAATCTGACACTGTTTAACGAAATTTCCAGTTTGCCTCGGCAGCGTAGGATTTTTTATTGAGCAAAGTATACAATAAAATGGCACCTCGTTTTGTTGGCTCCGCACGCGTTTGGTAAGAATTTTGCTCGGTACCACCAGATTTATCTTGGATATCAGGTCATCATAAATCTTGAGACTTGTTTTGCGAGACTTGTCAAAAAAAGGAGCAGTTAAACGGAGTTAACTGAGCGTAAGCTGTCCAAATTTTTCACAAATTTATGCGTAAAGTAGAAACAAATGAGGTTTACGCAATCTTGGGCTTCCGGTTGCGTGATTTTCTGCATCACCATTCGCCGGTTTCAACAGGGACAGTAGCGTTAGTAATTTAATTGCATTTTGTTTTAGATCTTACAAAAAATAGTATTTCATTCGTTTCCCGGAACCAAATACGGTTATGGTGGTCACCGAATTTTAGGCTTTTCAGGGAAAATTACCAAGATCTGCTTTGAGTTCCAGTGAAATTTCATTCCTTCCAGCAACTATCGGTTGTGAGCGTTCACATTTATTAACTTTTCCTAAGCACCATTTTACTGAATCTCATAGACGCAAATAACACTTTACTCATATTGCATTATGTGTGAAAACTTTACAATTGTAAATAAATGGCGAATGAAACTAAGTTACCCGTTTCATTGCAATGCATTCACAACAGTCATACCAAACATCTCGAATCCGATTCCCGTGAATTTCTTGGAATACTGCGAACATCCAGACCCCTTAGAAACAGTTGTATTTTCACTGGAATCTTTAAAGTTGTCAACCTTAATTATAAGACCGATCAGTTGACACTTCACTTTGGTTTGAACAGATTTAATTCATCGAATTTATCCTTAAAATTCTTATAGCATGTTAAGCCACAATGAAACTTCCAGCCCAAAAGGTCCAACGGACGCTGAGTTGCCTTGCTTTCTACCACAGACAGCGTGAACCGTACATTTTTGCCTTTCAGGCATTCTGCAACAATCATCAGGTTGAAAAGATAAATTAACTGGCCCAATAATTAAAAGAAAGTAACACTTTATGCACACGGACCAAACAGTAGTGAGCCTCGATCGTGATGTGTCATTTTGATTGGCCTTGTTTCATCATTTCACTTGGTGCGTGAAATTATTGCAAGCTTGCAACGAGTTCCCACCACGTTATCTGCAACTCATTTTTTAGATGTCCAAACTGGTGAGAAAACACTGGCCTCTAACTCATAGTAAACGCGATAAAACAAAAATTACTTATCAATTTACCAAAGGATGCTTTGACTCAATGATCCATTTTACCATGACCCTCAACGCAACCAGAGGCAACAAATTTAAGTACGCAAACAGGAACTTCGATGAACACACAATATTCATTTTGTCTCTGCGGGCTTTAGGGCACATCCTATTAATCAGGAGCTATTCGTTTTGTATCTGCTTAACAATGAGTGTCAGTTCACGAGTCATTATCAGCAGAATCATTTCATTGACTAATTTGAACAATCTGGTGACAGTGGTTCCCAAAGTTTCGTACCATGAGAGATATCAGAGATAAGGCTAGAAACATATATTAACGGAAAGATATTGTACGATAAGACGATGTTGTATGCCAAAGTAATCCTAATTGTTACTAGTGACAAAGGATATTTTGGGTTTTCTCAACTACGAATCTTTTCCATTGAAGTGTGAAAAATGTTTCACTGATATACGTTGTTATTTACCGCGCTGGGTGGATGGATAGCAATCTGCAGGATATACGCTGGAATCAACTTCTGTTTCATATATTCATGTTTGCAAGAAAGATGCTATCGCATTCCATTGTCAGTCTATCAACTTTGCTAATCGTCAGTGAACCGATCAACCGCTTTCACAACTGCGGAGACAAACGTTTTGCCTACATCGGCAACACCATTTCCCTTGCCAATCTGCCCGGGGAATCTCACACAAATCTTCAATCTACCGTTCACATTTGAAGGCCATATGGATTCCACTGGATGTTCGATCCAGTCTACGTTGGTAGCTACCAAACCGATACCGCTATGATTGATATGTGGTCTCTATGTCCAAGGCTGTTCAGCCAAAAGCATTTAATGGCTGGATTTTTGAAATTCATTTTCAAAATCTAAAAGTTGATTAATTATTCAGGACCGATTGTTTAAAGAATCGTTGACTTTCAAAATGATCAACACGAGTTATACAGTTAAACACCGCACCAGAGAACAAGTTGTTTTCTAACTTGCTCTTATGAGAAGATTACCTCTAAGCTACGAATAGACGAGTGGAAATGTAAGACCATTGGCATTAGCTTTAAACCCAATTTAGGTATATGTAATGCAAGAAGGAAAACAATACAATGATTCGTCATGCAATGTAAACTGTAATGGATTGTTGATAATCGGCTAGGCTAGCTTAATGGCTAAGGCGTTCGATTCAAAACCAGTCGCCTCGGATTCGCGGCGGATATGCATTAGTGATGACTCCTTCCAAGGATGGAAGTCCTGTACAGTGCTTTTGTGATTTTCGTTGGCAAGTTTGACATTGATACTGCATGGGGATTCATTTAGAAAACAATTCGATGGGTGCAATTGATTTTGCAGATCCATTGTGCACGAAACCAAATGTTTAAATATTCAATATTGGTATGGTTAGCTTATAAAGAAACAATCTGCTGTGGCTGCATAGGATCCGCGCTACCAAATTCATCATTATACACAGAAAATTATTGTTTCACATAAAAGGCTACAGGTATCTTACTCATGTTTTGTATCTCAACTAAACGTAACGTATCCACAAGAAGCGCTGGAAATGTTAGTGCAGATGGCATCATTGGCCTTCGTGCTTTACTTTCGAAATTCTTATTGAGGACAATGTCTCAGGATATATTTCCTTGTACCTCCTGATCCGATTTCCAGCTGTAAAAACTATTCAGCGAGGTATTGTTTGGCTTTTCATCACAGCATACGGATTCAGTGAATACAAAAATGTTCCAATTTTCTTTGCCTACCCATGATACGGTTTGTGTGTGGCAGAATACTGAGACGATTTCCTTAAAAGCGTAAGACCGATTAAACGGGCACCGCCGTTCATCAGATATCTGCTTTCAGCTTTCCCCTGTCCAGACAGCTCAGTAAGATTCACGTGAAATCTAGTATGCATATATATTTACAATCTTCATAGGCCCAAAGGTTAGGTTTTTCTCCAAAAGCGACCTTTTCCATTGAATCAATGCAAAAAGATAGCTAAATTAACAGCGAAAATGACACTACTGAACATAAAATCAAATGTCAGTGGTGGTGCTCGCGCAAACACTGCGCTTGTTAGCTTGACGTTTGATGGTCTATCACAAGTAGGATTCTAACTCCGTTATCCGCTGGTGTCAAACAAATGCATATTTTGTTTCTGGAGTGACCGATGTCTTGCAAGCCAGCGGAAATGAGGAGATGTCAGTTTCGTAGTCTATTGTTCGGAAAAATTAAAGCTGATTCATGAAACAATTACATGTGCAAAGTGCTTATCATGGCACATTCATGAAATTATTTGGTTCCAGAGAAATACAGCCAATTAGCATTTAAATTCTTCATTTATCGTTTGATTTCGGGAAGCACATGTGGAATTCCCGACTTTAGATACCATAACCATGTTTTGATCATCGTTTGTTCGGATAAACTCTATGGCGCGACCCCATGTATCTTGAGACAAGTGTAACGTCTAACAACGCACTGTGCTTCGTGTGAAAGTCACTGAGTATAATTCCTAATTTGTGTTTGTCATCTTCTGGAGACACTGCCTTCTACTTCAAAAATAAAATAAAATTGATTCCTTCCTATATAAAAATGCTTAAGCTTGATAATCATTATTTTGCTCGCAAGTAAAATATCATTGTTGACCGAGCAGCAACTGAATTCGACTAAATTAGGCATGGTCAAGAAATAGCAAGTTATGACTTACCAGCAAAATTTTACGAGCAAATTGTATCTTTTACATCTTCGATAGAGACCATCAGAACTATACATAAATTGCAACCAAACCGGGATGCAAACAGGATATTTAACATAAACTAGACGATTCCAACTGGTTTGATAATTTTTGCATTACATATTCTGACGATTCAATGGAGCCCGTCAGCAATCATGTCTCTTTCTTGCAGGTGAACGGATTTGTCGAACCCGATGTGGCAAATTGGTTGATTAAATATTCAGAAATGCCACGTGCATGAAATTTACTCCGCATCGGGTTTACCTTATAATGCAATTTCATTTTTCTATTCCAAAGTAAAGTGCTCTGTTTTATACAAAATTATTCGCTGACCGATAACAAATTGCCTCTTTTCAGTAAAGGATTTTGAAGACAGATTAGCCCAATTCGGTCCAGGTTAGTCAAATAATGAAAGATAACGAATCATTATTTACCTTTGTTTTAAGCATTCTCTATGACTTCGCCTACGCATATGTGCAATATTTTGGTCTGGCGTGTTATGATGGACGTGGGTAGCGTAACAAGAAATTCATATTCGCAAAGTGGACGCATCATCAGAAGTACACCAACGGAAATTGAGTTTTTGTTGAAATACAAACTGAATATTTTGTCGCAACGAATTTGGTGCGTTATTTTTTTATATTTTACCATGACTCAAATGAGCACATACATAATGGCACAGGTTGCTTCGGTGTGTGACTTAGCCGGTTTCCAGCATTCACGTGTGTGGGCACATCAACCAAACCTTTTACGTGATTAATTACCAAAAAGGTATGAAATCGCTCTACTAGTAAATCCTGCAAAGTCCTGGATGAAGCATTGAGATCGTATTCCGAGACATCTATTTTGGAACGGAAAAATCCGAGTGCTGAGTTTTAGGTCAGTGAAATAGTGTTTATTAGTATCTCGAAATTCATGAGTATCAAGATGATTTAGGTGTAATTTATTTTCCTGTGTCGAACACCTTGTATGTGGAGCTTGTTCAAAGCAACCTGAATGCTGCCACAAATTCTCAGCTCTCATTATTTTGCGACTTGACGCTTGACGTGACCCAAGGAATGAATTAAACTGTTTTTGAGAATGCGTTATTGATTTTCAGAGACAAAATACTGTCTTTCCATATTACTGGAAAACTTGCTACCCGAGAGCATCTGAGGACACTTTGAGACCAATGATTATTTCGGAGGTATCAACTATCAAATTGCAAAGTAGAAACTAATGGCAGTTAATGAATTTAATGAGATGTTATGACGTTCCTTGCTATAATTTCGACCAATGTAAAATCATAAGTCGATGAAAAGAAAGAGGCTGAAGAATGCCCAACCATTAGTCCTTTTGGGAAACCCTACTGATGCGAAGACGGAACGATGAATAAATTTACTGTTAACGAAGGGTATGGAGTTGTGCACAATGAAATTTATATCCAGGGTGTTAATGAAAAATGAACGGCTCACAAAATCATAGGAGCAATAATTAAGTCTGATATATGTTTGAATATGACTGATTGACCGCTGACAGAAAAGACTTAAATTTTGAGGGTTATATTTAGGTTAGGAATCGACCTGTTACTTGGCCTAATTCACTTGAAGAATTTTGACCTGCAAGAATTATGTGAGAATAAAATGTTGAGCTCCAAAATATCTGCACGTTTTATTTATGCAGTCAAAGATTGTTTTGAGGCTGTGGATAAGACTCACAATGGATTTCAAAGCATTCATCATTCAGTGCTGTTCTCGTCATTCTTCTGTCAGACAATCTAATGAGTTGAGGAACATCTGTGACTTTTCATCTAAAAGAGAGTATTCGTATCTAGAAATCATTTGCACCAAGCAATTTCGAATGAATGTTGCATTGCGTAGTTGTAACAAGTTGTATAGGAACATTTTATGCTAGTCTGTATTCCAGGTCAGACAACTAAGGTGTCTAACTAGGTTATTTACTTGCATGCACACCACAGGTACAGAAACAAAGAGTCGAACACGAGATCATTTTCGGCTAGACAGTGTCAAAGGGTCAACGATCGTGAAAAACCAATAAAGATTGTGAGAAACCTTTGATCAGTTGTCCACGCTGCTTATCCAAGAACGAAATGCACCGAAACATACTGCTACGTCTGAATTGCAGTCAGACGGTCACGCCATCTACAGTTGCAGAATGAATCCACCAATTCACTTCAGTTTCAGAATCTTCGAACATTGGAACGCAGAAGGCTTGTGGTTCCAAACGTTTGCAGGCTTGTTACCTTTTGCAAGCAATTTTCTAATGTCTCGCTGTATGAGGCATAAGCAATGAAGGGGAAGTAGGGGGTCACATTCACCACAAAGGATTTTGAGCAGCTTTATCTGCAAGAGGAACACTACGGGAGATTTTGGCTCAGGCCATAATTTTTTGGACTTCAGCATATTCTGCATAGTCCTCTGAGTTATGCAGAATTAATAAGCAGAATTTATTTCCAATATTATAACCGAATGTGTCACAAAGCTGTTAGTTATAGCCGCTGAATAAAAAACAGTAACGTACTTTTATATTTTTTAACTTTTAGTGGTGCATTCCATAAAAACAATGAGTAAGCATATTCAATTTACTCCAGCTTACGTGTTCTTCTTAACTGTGAACAATTCGCAAACGATAGATCAATCACTGAGACCACTGGAATCCTGATGACGAGAAATATTGAATTAGAAGCTCGAGATCAGATATTACATTCTTAGCTCATAAAACTTAAAAGGGGACAAATATGAGGTGCAAAGAAGTAAGGTTTGTCGGGCAATCACTCAGTCAGACATTTTGTCATACACGCAGTCCCACGGTTTACGACTTAGTCAATAACCGAGCGGGACAAGGATGAACGGGCGAAGGAAGGCTTGACAGGTAGCACTGGCAGTCGTCGTAATATTTAAGAATGACTTCATCCGTCTTTACTCGGGAGTGTTCAAGCATTCAGATCAGCTTCTTTCGTGGACGCAGTTGGAGCGTAGATATCGAACAATTATTGCTTCATCTTTCGAGAATTTTTTTTAATCTGGCCCAGGTGGAGGTAGATGGTGTTACAGGATCCAGTATATGACCTGATACAAATTAATGAGTGGCAATCGAAAGTTTTATTGCACTCTAAGTCCATACTGACACCGAGGAAGGGGACACTGTTTAGCGTGCGTGGGTTGGTTCCTTGTTGTTTGACCAAAATAAGTGATATCAGACGTATCTCGCGTAATAAGTAGTCATTGAAGTGGTACTTGAAGACTATCTGTCATTTTCCTGGTATCCTATGGTGAACAGTGTCAAGAAGCTCTTACGCTTAGGAGTTTTACTTATGGCTTCGATTATGCCATTGCGCCAACAACAGTACCCATTTTAAGGTAGTTCGATGCAAAAAGTTTTCGTCGCTTATTATTTTATCTTTTCCATGGCATACTTAGGACATGAGAGCAGTGGAACAGACATTCTTCATAACCGATTGAGTGGGGAGAACAGGAAACCATCACTATGACCATTGGATTACCATAGAACCACAAGGGTCTTACTAGGTCAGGTATAGATAGTATCGAGCCAGCCAACAGCAAACTGCCAGTTGCCACGAAAATAACCTTTAACGTATTTGGTGTGATGGGTATCCAGTTCACAGGACCCCATCCATTCAACCTGTCGCATGAAAGCCACATTCAGATCTGTTAAACCTGTTTGCCTTCCGCAAAACCTCAGACCGCGTTTGTTTCGCCTCCGACGACTGGCCATTAATTGGGGTTTCGAATCTAACCTAACGCCAGATATATCGTTGGTCGTGTATTCTGTCTACTGAGTAACTGTTCAGCATTTTTGTACCATGTTATCATATTTGTTCGTGGACAGGACAAACAATGCTATTCACTTATTTATTTCGATTATTAACTTTGTGAACCTCAAAGTTAGGTATTTAAATGGCCTGCAAAACTTAAGTTGAGTGATTAACTTGTGTCGATAGGAATTAAACCATGAGTTGGTAGAAAAAAATATTGAGGTTAAAAGTTTTGAAACAAATAAATAGCCCTTTTTTCCTTCTAGTTAAGGAAATTAAAAGCTACCGTAAGTTACCTATGCACACAGTAGGGAATTATTTGTTCTAACTAAACGCATTCTAAGGTTATTATTCTTTTGTATAAAACATGTTTCATAATTCTGACTTCAAATAAGGACGTTGTTTGACAAGGAGAAAGCCGTGGCCTAATAGTGTCGACCGAACACAAATATACTTGAGACCGTTTCACGTTTTCATCGATGTGAACTAGTTATTTATGACCTGTCAGATCTCAAACCGATTCTTGGACGTTCTCGCTACGACTGGACCTCGTAACACATAACCAAGATATTCACTTGAATTAAACTAATACGCTAAAGTATGTAAGTGTTATTAATGTGTGGTAACGATTTTATTGTTATTCAAAATATGTTGGATTGAACTTCCAATGGACGAATATAATTCCAAAACTAAAGGTGAAAGTCATGTGTCATTCAAGCATATAAATTTGAGACACCCATGTTCCACATATAGTAATCAACCAAACTTGGTAACCACCATAATAAACAAATCACTGACAAACGTGAACCTTGTAGCTTAAACTCCATTATGCTTTGCGTTTAGCAGGGACTTACAGACACTTAGCTGAGTCCGCTTTCCCACCGGCCACTGTCCCTGTGCAAATTAGCATTTGACTTTATATCAGCTGCAACGAATGACTTGATTTACCTGTCGAAATTGGTGGACGTGTTTTATTCAAATTATTAGTTGACATTTGATTTCTAGTTAAGAGGATATTTAGATCACAGACATGTACAAATATCAAAACCCGTTTTCACACTGATTCGATGTTGCCGCGGCTTTTTAAATTAAAACAAAAACAGAGCAACATTTTCAGCCCCTGGTGATATGCTACTAATTGAAAAGTATGATGTCTGATTCAGGGGTTGAGCAAAATGAACACAAAACAAATAACTAGACTCGACAATCAGGCACATGTTACTTCAATTATTTTCGTATGTCTCGTTATTTTTCATGAAAATAAATATCGCATTCTGTGCAGAACAAAAACTGAAAAAGTTATTTCCGTAGACTTAACCCACGCAATGGTATCGTAATAAGCCAGTATGCCCATGACATACAGTGATTCGAATTTCCATTTATTTCACTCTCCTGACTACTCGTGTAAATAATTTTCAACTTATTTCTCACCTATATGTCAAGCAGATTTGGGTTTGACACTTTCAAGATCCCATCCGATAATTAGTTTACTGGTCTCAATATTGCACCATGTGGCGTTGGCACACTAACCCTGAAAGTCCAGTAAGTGAAAGCAACCATCGGCCACCGGAAACAATCAATTTGAGGGCTTTGTTGCTGCAGACTGTTTTTCAATCTGCTCCACAGCAACGGTATTCGTGTCTGTTTACTGATTGCATTTTTGCATTAGATTTCCTCGATTGAGATAAAGGTTTTCCATCCCGCTCGAATGTTTAACTGTCCCACGGAATGGCGGCTCTAGCAATCGTTGTATCCTTGGTCCGGAAAATTCACCTTTTGAAAGTTCCCGTGAAAAAATTAATGTCAGGAAACATGCATAATTAAAACCACTTCGACCTAAACTGGGGGCATCAGCAACTGATGGTTTTGTTTTGAATTGGAACAGCCTAAACAGTCTTGAGCGGTGGGCGTGCTATAGCTTGGAACATCGCGTTAAATTACATGGGATTGAATCAGTTGCCGCATGCACTTATTACTACTACCACAATTCCAATCCAAAGGTACTCGGGTCTCTTTTATCCAGCAGAATCTCAGATACTCACGTTTATTTAAAGACCAGCAAACCACATGACGGTTAGGCATAACTAATACGAATGACGTCTCATAATTAATCTAAGGGATTTGCTTTCCATTACGAGCATCCTTCGTCACTATTCACGGTCAGGTTTGCTACCACTCAAATCCTCTCCCGAAATTTCCCTTCAGTCCGACTTAACTGCACATATGCATCACGGATTTCAAACAACACTAATAAGGTGTTTACGATCCGATTGACAATCTGCTATTAAATGCTTCCCGTTAGCCAAACTGCCCGCTCCAAATCTACTGAGTACCAACGTAACCTTTCCGTTCACAGAATTGCCGAATCTTCCTCTCAATCTTCGCTCTCGAATACACGTTCATAAGTGTGACCAGTATTCACGAGTCATGGCTAAATTAACATGTTGCAGATATCCTAACATCCATCCAAATATTTGATAAAACCGAGTGTATAGACAATAGAAGGCCAAGTAAACAGGAGGTGGTGTAGTCACATGTATAAATTGATCCTGGTCAAATACGTCTGAACCAGACTGTATCCATATTCACTTTCTGGTGTTGACCGAGTTGATCGAGTTATTCAGTGTCGTCCCACGTTCGCTCGGCATAGGAACACAATTATACCGAACCTGCACGTGGACCGATTTTGCACACAAACTAATATATCATCTTTATTCCGTTCCTTCTTCCTTTTCCTGGTACCGATTATTGCTGTATACCTACACATCACCGTATGTAATTTTACTCGCTCGTCGACGTTTCCCCACAATATATATGTGTGATTTGATTGATCTATGGTTTCCCCAACTCGACGTAACAACACCCCAGATAGAATTTCAATACCTACATCCAGAAATTAATTTCATACTTCAAACTACGAGTCCAATTAGAATCACTGATCGGTCTCAGTTAGTTACAAACCCAAAGTATATTCACGGACACCTGTATAATCTTTTGAGTCTGACCAAATGAGAATATGACGACGCAATTTTGTTATGGTTCTAGAAACACTTTTTCTCTGTAACGGCCGTATTGCTGCATCATCATTATCATCATCATCATCATGATCATCAACAACAACATCATCATCATTCATCATGCAGCGACAAACAGCGAGGCAAGATCCCAATGACCAGGCAATCTTCCCCAACGGTTAGCAGTTGTTTATATAAATAAAGTGTTACGAGAAAGAAGAACAAGTAAGCAAAGAGAAATAGAAGATAAAAAGAAACGAATAGAGAACTAATCAGAAACAAACACACAAGAACAATGCCATATCCTCAATAATCCTCAGTAGCTATTGATCCAGTCCTCCGACCCCAACAACGAAAGATCGCGAGACACCACTTATACTAGGTTCCGCTGTACAGTTTCTCAATTCCACCTTGTCATTATCTCTCTCTTGTGTGTG